>BLBF01000020.1:841409-894357 GCA_015471245.1 Laticauda colubrina
TCTTCTTCTTCTTCTTCTTCTTCTTCTTCTTCTTCTTCTTCTTCTTCCTCCTCCTCCTCCTCCTCCTCCTCCTCCTCCTCCTCCTCCTCCTCCTCCTCCTCTTCCTCCTCTCTTTCTCTTCCTCCTCCTCCTTTCTTTATCCACTCTTTTTAATATATAACTCGAGAAGACAGACATACCTCATACTCCTTTCTCCTATTTTTCTCACAACAGAAATCTTGGGCTGAGAGAAAATTACTGGCCCAAAGTCACCGAGCCAGCTGTCATACCTAATTACTATTACTCAGTCTCCTGATTTTTAAGACAATATCTTCCCCATTATACCAGACTGGCTCTTTTCCAGAGAGACCAACAATAAAGATTTGACCCAGTTGTATTGTGCTCTGGGTGGGGCCCAGATCCAGTAAAAAACTGATTGAGCTTACAGTACAATGAACACTGTTCATTTTTTGGGAGTTACCAGCTCAAACTCATCCCAGATCATATCCCAACCCTGCACCCATATATGCAGACAGTACTGGATTTTGGTAGGGAAGTGTTTTAACTAGACAGCCATTTGTCTGAAGTGGTGTAGGGTGTCCTGCTTGAGTAGCTGATTAGATTAGAAGACCCCCTCTTTTTTTAATCTCTTCCCTTCTTCTAAATGATGGGAAATCTGGTTTTCAGCAATCGTGTTTAGAAACTACCAAAATAATAATAATAAATATAAATAATAAATGTATTCTGCCCCCATCCATCTTTAAAGATGTTTTGAGCTATTCCATAAAAGAAATGCATGTTCTTTTCAAACATAAAATGCAATTTCCGCCATGCATTTTCCCTCCAAACAGAATGCAAGTTTTAGGAACACCTCAACATTTCCCTTTTCTTATTATATCCTGGAAGTTATATGCTTAGCACTGTGGAGGGCATCTGTGAAAACCTCAGCATACTTGCCAGTTAATCCATAGAGCAAAACCAGTCTTAGTTCCTTGGGGATTGAACTGTTTATGTTTAAGGCTTGGAATGTAATGTCGTCGTAAGTTTTGCTAGCAAATGCAGAGGCTGGGAAAACAAAATAGAAGCACTGGAACATATAAGGAAAAGATCCAGCATCTTCAAAACCTTTCATAGCAGGATATATTTATCAATGTAGTTATTCACATAGTTGTTTAGTTTTTATGATGCACTAAGTTTTACATCATTTTAAAATGCAATTTGTTATAACTGATAGCATAAATATATAGAATAGATTCACTTTGATTTTATGTGGTGGTTTCATGTTCCTGAATGGAAAAATCCAATTTTTCCTAAATATGATTCTTAGTATAATTTTAACTTATCTTCCAAATGCTAAATATTTTCTGTTTCTTTAAAATCAACTATGACTCATCCAAATAAGTCCTGCACTTAATTCTTCTTGAGTTCAACAGAGTTTGAGCTTCTGTTTAACTCTTCCTTAATTAGCACATGAGGCCTCTTATCCAATGGCACAGGGTCAGGTATAAATCAATGCACAGATGTTACCTAGTTGTAAATCTCAGTCCCCAGACAATTGGGTGATGCTATCAAAGGTCTGCACTGATACCTGGAGGTTATTGTGGGCTGATGGAGTAGTACAGGTTTTAGTCTCAATTCTTGCAAGACTGCATAACTATGGATTCAAAGACCCCTCCCTGCATTTCTGTGGATTTTCTCTCTCTCGTACTTTATGGTGTAGTACTTTCTCAAGTGAAATGTCTAGGGAGATTCTTAGTCATCCAGGCCATGTTTGTCTCAGAGGTGCTTTTTCAAGACGCAATTGAACTTTCTGATTTTTATTTGAAGACGTTTCACTTTTCATCCTAGAAGCTTCTTCAGCTCTGGCTGAATGGTGGGGAATGGAAGAATTTATGCAGCTGTCTGCAATGAGTATAAACCTTCCATTTCCCACCATCCAGCCAGAGCTGAAGAAGCTTCTTGGACCAGAAGTGAAATGTCTTCAAAGAAAAGCCAGAAAGTCCAGTTGCCTCTTGAAAAAGTTCTTCGGTGAACCTGCCTCAGAGGTAGTATTCAACAGGTTCTGACCAGTTCTGGAGAACCGGTAGTGGAAATTTTGAATAGTTTGGAGAACTGGCAAATGCCACCTCTGACTGCCCCCCCCCTCCCATTCTCTGCCTCCCGAATCCTAGCTAATCGGCTGGGGTAGAGTGAGAATGGGGATTTTGCAGTATTCTTCCCCTGGAATGGGGTGGGAATGGAGATTTTACGGTATCCTTCCCCTGCCATGCCTACCAAGTCATGCCCACCAAGCCACGCTGCGCCCACCAAACCACGCCCACAGCACCGGTAGTAAAAAAATTGAATCCTACCACTGACCTGCTGTGTACACATGGATGAGTGGGCTCCTGGACCTGATACAGTTGATTGAGGAGTAAATATTTTTTTTTAGGGTGGGGGAGTTATTACAGTCTATTTTAAAGGAATGGTGTGGTCCTGTAGATTTTTAATTGGCATTTAGAAGTATTTAACATAACAAAGAAAAATCTGGCAGGATCAGGCCATAATTCCATCATCCTTATCAGAAAAGCAGTTGATTCACAAGGAGAGAGAATTTTATTATCTCAGCAAAACCTTTATTGCGAGGAACTATGTGGCCTTTATTAGTCAATGGTGACTCTAGGATTCTAGGGACATAAGCAGCAGCTGCCTTCTCCTGAATCAGACCAATGGATTCATCTGTTTTTGTCCTGCTTGCTCCATTGATTGGAACTGGTTCTCCTGAGTTTCATGCAGGAATCTTTCTCAGCCTTATTTGATGATGGAGGAATCGAATTTGGGATTGTTTGCATACAAAGCATATACTTTCCCACTGTGGCCTTTTGCCCACAGCATAATAGTAACTCAGCTTAGGACACTTGCTGAAAAAAGGCTATTGTTTTGATAGTTCTGCAGTGGAATTGAGAAAAATTCCTTCCCCCAAATCTTCTACAGTCTTTTTCTCCCTTTGAATCTCTGAAAGCAACCCTTATGCATGCACACACACATACACAAAATTAGGGAAAGTCATATTTCTTGGGCCCAGAATTGGCTCAAAAGTCTAGGATGGGAAGATTCTGTGTAGTTTTCGAACATGAACTGCATATAAAAAATTACAATATGCATTGCATATAAATATTACACACAGTACAGTTCTATGACTGAATGCCAATGGAATTTTCAGAGAGTGTGTGCTATTTTTTGCTGGTCACTAGAGGCCTCCTTTTTGGAAAAAAACAAAAAAACTTCTTCCCACTGGTATTAGAACACTGATCATCTCTGAGCTTGGGAAAAATTGTCCATCTCTGAAGTATAAGTATAGTATAATAATGTCTGGAACTCACTACCTGATTCTGTTATCATCTGCTCAAACCCCCATTCCTTTATCCTCAAACTAACCTCTATTGACCTCACCCATTCTTAAGAGGTCTGTAAGGGGCGTGCATAAGCGCACAATCACGCCTACCATCCCTGTCCTATTGTCCCCAATTATTAGTTCCTATTTCTTATATTTAAACTTATATTTATTCTTATTTCTATTGTATTGTAAGCTTTTGACAAAATAAATAAATAAATAATATGTAAAATATAAAAGCAACAAATATTAGCATATGTGTCCTATGCTATTTCTCTTGTTAGAAAGCAACAGTTTAAACAAATTATTTTATCATTGTTGCTGATACTTTTTCACTGTGTCTTTTCAAAAGGTTTTGGTTTTAATTGGCCACTCAGTGGCTAAGACTCTGAGCTTATTGATCAGAAAGGTCAGCAGTTCAGTGGTTCGAATCCCTAGCACCTCATAATGGAGTGAGCTCCCGTTACTGGTTCCAGCTTCTGCCAACTTAGCAGTTTGAAAGCATATAAAAATGCAAGTAGAAAATTAGGGACCATTTTGATGGGAAGTGATCCATGCACTTTCAGTGTTTAGTCATGTTGGCCACATGACCATGGAGACATCTTTGGATAGCACTGGCTCTTTGAGGTGGGCACTGCCCCCTAGATCCAGAAATGACTAGCTGGTATGTGTGAGGGGAACCTTTCCCTTTCCCTTATGTTGTTTTATCTGCATTTACACAATATTCTTTTTTTACATTTAGTTTATGGTTCTTAGTTGTCACAGGTGTGTTTCCATGAAAACAATGATATATAAATTAAAATAGTAAAAGAAAAATGTCAGACAACTTCCTCCAGAACAGCTATTAATTTAATTAAATAGGGGGCTGCTGAGAACCATATGATACAATAAGAGACCTATGTTTTGGATTTCAGTATTGAAGGTTGATAGATAAAGCAACTTCTTACATTCCTAAGAGGCTTAATTGTGTTTGCATCTGTAAAAAAAACAACACCAAATCAGAATAAAACACCACTATGATAATGAAATATATGCAAAAATGTGAAGGGGAACACTATGGAATGTCTTCAAACTTGTTATTATCCATCTGCCTGGATATATTCTATTTCTTCTCCATGAAATTAAAATGGCAAAATTTTGCTTGTTCATCTGAAAACAAATCTCAATTCAGTTTCGCTGCATCTTCTATGTGTATCTGAGATGGGAATCCAAATGTAATGAATAAGTGGTGATTTTGTTATCCAGTAATTGGCTCTCCTTCCTAAATAGCCTAAATAACAAAGGACCTGCTGCACTCTGTTGAGCTGTGTCCACACTATTAGCAAAAACTTCATCTGATCCCACACGTAGGTCATGCTTCCCCCCCCCCGCACACACACAATGACTGATTTTAAATAATGCACTTCCAGAAATAAGTAAACTAGTTGAGGCAGTACCACCTTAAAAACACTGCTGCAAAATCGGCACTTCTACTACCAGAACAGCAAAACTTTCCAACATCAAGGCTGTTCTTTTCAGCGGAATGTGCCCAATTACCTAAATGTGATATTAAATACAACGTTTGCTGAATTATTGATGATTCTGTGACTCCAGAGAAGGGAGGCTGACTGACTTATTAATTTCCTCTGGGCCTTTGTTCGAGATATCATTGCCTATACTGCATAAATAGCTGATCTAAAAACTAAAAGAGGTTGCTGTGGGGATATTTTCATGAGAATAAGTGAAGGAGATAAATCTCATTTAAATACACAGGGATACCAATTCATCTCACTACTAGCTTGCTTGATAACATTTCAGTAATTCTTTCCATTGGTAAAAAATACTATGCTATTTTCATATTCAAGAGAAACATCCCCCTCTTTATTGTGAATATGTGGTTAAAATGAAAATTGAACTCACCTTTTCAGACTTTAGCTGCTTTTGTTCACTTGTTTTATTATTAGCAGATATGTGGATAATGATATATTTACATATATATTTGGGGTAAGCAACATTAGGCATAGCACAGAAAAGGACTAAAAATAATAAACAAAAGAAATTAAAGGCATGAGGTAATAAACAAGAAAGGAAATATAGCTTAATCTTGTTTAAACATAGCTTGCTTGAACTATCTTTTCATTCCTTTCTACCCTTACAAATCATATTTGCTTTTTCACATCTGTACACCATGTCATAGCTTGCCTTTTATTTAAACTTATTTTTCTCTTTTATATTAAGTCCATTAATTCATCATCAGTTTTTCTATACTTTATTTCTCCTCTCTCACACCCATAACTTTCACTTTCACTTTGTTAAAGACAGTACACACACACACACATCAGTGGTGGATTCAAATTTTTTTATTACCAGTTCTGTGGGCATGGCTTTGTGGGTGTGGCAGGGGGAGGATAATGTAAAATCTCCAATCAGAGGTGGTATTTTCTGGTTTTCCGAACTACTCAAAATTTCCATTACCGGTTCTCCAGAACTGGCCAGAACATGCTGAATACCACCTCTGACACACATGTATATGTATGTATGAGAGAAATAGTGGCAAAAGGTAAATTCCAAAACTTTTAATACTATTGATGATTATGGTTTGTCAAACATGGTCTAGATGCCTTTTCTTACTAAGATCCAACTCACCTCTATTTCTTTTTCTTTTTGTATAACATGTCCCAATATTTTATTTTTCTTTCAAGGACCAAGTTAGGATAACTTGCTCTTAGGTTTCAATGCCACAAGCCTATTGATAAATAGGCTAATACAAAACCATAGTAATATAAATCTCTAACAATATATGTAATCATATTGTGGCAGAAATTGTTTCTATGGTAAAAACATGAATGTATTATTACACAGGGAAACAAAAATACACATACCTATCCTGTTTTTCTGAAGATAAAGCCTACCCTGAAAGTAAATCCAAGCTTGATTTTTTACATGTGCACCCAATATAAGCCCTACCCCCAAAATAAGCCCTAATTAAGATCCCACCCAATCTAGAGTAAAAATTAACCTAGGGTGGGGATGGCTGAGTGGAGTTGCTCTACTACTTACCTTTGGACAGTTGTAGCCAACACCTGTCTTGTCAACCCATTTCTTCTGCAGCCAGCAAGGTTTTTCTAAAGGCCTCTGTAGCTTGATAACAGAGCCCCAGATCCATCTGGAGCTCTGTTATTAGCTGCAGAGGCCTTCAGAGGCCTTGCCGGCTGCAGAAGTAGTTCCTGAAGGTCTCTGACAATGAAAAGGAGGCCAGGCCAATGCGTGCAAGTGAGGTTAGTCAGAGCAGCCGTCCCTTCACACGGAGCCAAGCTGCACTGAAAGCCTCCAACACAAGAACAGAGTGTTGCCAGCCAATCAAAGCCACTAAACAGACAGAAGAAACCAGAAACACCAATCAATCAAACTCCAAGTCCAATGAACACAGATCCAGGCTCCCAGCCAATCAGAATGGACCAGCCTCAAGTTTGAAACCAGGAACTAACTCTATACAGAAGCCTGAGGATGGCAGATGAGATTCTGCTGAAATGTTGCTACAACTTTAACAGAACTACAATGACGTGGGATAATACCCAAAGGAAGCTAAACAGCACACATGTAAGTACCCGTGAAAGCCTAAGAAAACAAATATCTGACCTCTACGGGGAGGAAATAAATAGCCAGATCAAAAGCTACGAGAAGCTGGAAGTTAAAAGAGCAGGAATACTATGTGACCTAAAATTCCTATGCAGCTGCAGAGACAACAATGTAACACCAACCTGCTTCAAATTAACATTTCATAGGAACACAGCAGCTACCAAACGTATCCTGAAAAGGACAGAGATATCTCTACTCAGAAATGAAGCTCACAGTAAAAGATTCCAATTAGATCAGTTAAAGAAAGATTTGCTAGCACTACACCTGGAATTGAGCAGCAAAATCCACCCTCTACTTTGGGATAAGATCAAACAACTTACAACTTGGAGAGCTGAAACTGAAAACACTTATAAAAATGATAAACTCTCAAGAAAACTGAAAAAATTAGAAAATGACAAGAAAATTCCCAATAACCCACCACAACACCTGAAACAACTAGTATACAATGTTTCCAACAGAGAACTCAACAAAACAGAAACAGATGTCCTATCCAAAGGATTCAATTATGCCATAGCACCCCAAAAAATCCCAACAGAATCCATCATATGTGCAGTAGAATCCAGCCTAACCAAATTAAATACAGATGAAGCTGACAGAATAAGACACCAGGTTACTCACATCTTATGCACAACGAAACCACCAAAAAATAATTTGCAAAAAGATGAATTCAAAGCGTTACAAACCCTGAAAAATGATAACAGCATAATAATACTCCCAGCAGACAAAGGAAATGCCACAGTAGTAATGGACAGAAAAGACTATGAAACAAAATTGACAGACCTACTCCAAGACTCCACATACAAACCTATAAACACAGACCCAACCACATATCTAGAAAAATCAACCAAGAAGAAAATTATAACCAGCCACATAAGCAAAGAAATCCAACAGACGATCATCCCAAGAGAAAAATCTTCTAGATGCCCCAAATTATACGGCCTCCCAAAAATACACAAAGAAGGCATACCTCTCAGACCCATAGTCAGCTCCATAGGAGCACCATTACAAAACCTAGCTAAATACTAAGCAAAACAACTACAGCCCCATGCTAAAACTGCAGCTTCATATGTACAAAACTCATACCACTTCTTAGAAATGATCAAAGATCTACACGTAGAACAAGAAGATCTGCTTGTAAGTTTCGACGTGGTTTCACTATTCACTCAAGTCCCAATAAAAGAAACTCTTGAAATCATCAAAAATAAATACCAACCAGCTAAAGACCTCATGGAACTAACAGAACACTGCCGAACCAACACATATTTCACATACAAAGGACAAAGATACAAGCAAATTGAAGGAGCCCCTATGGGATCACCACTGTCACCCGTCATTGCAAACCTGTTCATGGAAGAATTCGAATCCAGAGCCCTGGCTAATGCCACCCACAAACCCAAACTATGGCTAAGATACATCGATGACACATTTGTGATTTGGCCCCATGGAAAAGAAAACCTAAACAATTTCCTAACACACCTAAACAACACATACCCCAAAATCAAGTTCACCATGGAAACGGAAATAAACAAACAACTACCATTCCTAGATGTACTAATCTACAAAAGAACAGATGGCACACTGGGACACACCATATACCAAAAGAAAACACATACCAACCGCTACCTCAACGCCCAATCCCACCACCACCCAGCACAGATAAATTCCATACGAAAACACTAATTACCAGAACCAAACGCCTGGCAGACAAGACACATATAAAGACTGAACTATGCACCCTGACTGAAGTATTGACAGCCAATGGCTTCCACAAAAACAAAATCACCAACTTAATCCACAAAAACACACCAAGACATAACAGAGACCTAGAAGATCAACAGATCTATGGAACAGCTGTCCTGCCCTACATAAGAGGCACCACAGATAAAATCAGTAAGATACTACACAGGCATCACATCAAGACTGCCTTCAAAACAGACAAAAAAATAGCAGCCATCCTGAGGAACCCCAAAGACAAAATTGACCTGGAAAACCAAGGCACATACGAAATTCCCTGTACATCATGCCCGGTCACATACATTGGACAGACCAATAGAAGAATAAGTACCCACCTAGATGAACACAAAAATGCAGTAAAAAAGCTGGAACACACCTCCTCACTAGTCCAACACATGAAAACCACAGGTCACAACATCAACTTCAATGGCACTAAAACCCTGGCCACTATAGAAAACCCCAGCCACAGAATCATCAGAGAAGCCATAGAGATTGAAAAAAGACCTGACAGCATGAATAGAAGAGATGATTCCACCAGACTGTCAATCATTTGGAAGCCTGCACTCTCAAATAGAAAGATCTCCATGCCACAAGCCAGGCAAACACCTGGGCAAAAACAGACTCCCTCTGATAGCTCCAACCCAAACACCCCCCCACCAGGCGCCCAGGTGAAACCCAGCTTGCTAATGAATAGCAGCTTGCTAATGAAGAGCAGCCGTCCCTTCACACGGAGCCAAGCTGCACTGAAAGCCTCCAACACAAGAACAGAGTATTGCCAGCCAATCAAAGCCACAAAACAGACAGAAGAAACCAGAAACACCAATCAATCAAACTCCAAGTCCAATGAACACAGATCCAGGCTCCCAGTCAATCAGAATGGACCAGCCTCAAGTTTGAAACCAGGAACTAACTCTATACAGAAGCCTGAGGATGGCAGATGAGATTCTGCTGAAACGTTGCTACAACTTTAACAGAACTACAATGACATGGGATAATACCTGAAGGAAGCTAAACAGCACATATATATATATATATATGATAGGGTCTTATTTTCGGGGAAACATGGTACTAAGAAATTACACTAATGTCTTTGGATGGAAAACCCTGATCAATGGAGAAATTTTTCTTTTTTTGCATTGGGAATCAAGAAAATGATTAACAAGTTAATTGTATACACCTTATTTTAAACTTAAACCACCAAAAAAAGGCACCTTTCTCTCCAAACCTCAAAATATAATTTCTTCTGGGAATTTCACTGCCCTCTACTTGCATACCATCTTCCTTATTTATGCTGGCTCTTGGCTGCCCCCTGCCCCCAATTAAACTGGCAAATCAGTACAACCTTCATCTGCCCTTGATATCTCGGCTTGTGGTTGCAGCTGAAATGGCCAGGAATAAGAAATGTAATTTTATTAATGTTACTTTCAAATTACTTCTTGATTCATCTGTATGTCTGACTGAAAGAACAAAACACGTCAGAGCCAGAGACTAAAATCACAATGCAGAGATGGAGATTTTCTAATGTGTTTAAAATGCTGGATTCCTTATAATGAATTATGTGCTAACAGCTTTCTTTTGGTAGCAATAGTGTTATTTTTCATCCAATTATAAAATTTGTATGCCATAAAACTAATTTTTTTGACATGATAAATATATTTCATTGTGTGTGTGCTTTTTTAAACAAGGAAACAAAGGGAACCATTGAAGCATAAACTCATTAATCATCTTTAATCGGCCCATTATTTATTGCTTTTTGAGAACAGAAAATATTTTTCTTACTATGGTAATTTTATTATATAGAGGTTTAAGACATCTTTTTTTAAAAAATCCTAATGATGGAATGTCAGAAATAAATATAGCTTATGTCTGCTTACTTATGATTGTGGATGCAGTAGGTAAACACTATTTGTTTATAATGAACAAGAAAATTGATAAATTCTCAGCATGCTGTAGTGTCTCTGAAATTTTTTTCTAGAACTGACAATAAGTCATTAATAAAGGTAGTTTGCTCACGAGGTAGTTATCAGTGGGTTCCTACTACTCTGCTAAAGTATTTCAGAATGATGGTCATTTAAAAGTTTAAATTTAAATTATTTTCCCAGTTTTATTCCTGGGCTTTTCTACTTATTTGTTGCATGTTCAGTTTGGGTTCTTCAGAAAGTTTTGATGCATGGCAGATACACAATTCTGATGTTTTTAAAAAATGTAGCTAATGATTTTTCTACTTACTATTATTTGTGTGCTTCCTCTTCCACTCCAGGAATATTTCCATTCTACCTGTAACATGAACAAGGACTTGTAAAATACATTATTATCAACAATTTTGGAGCAGTTAACATAATTTTCTTGGGAAGTTAGTTGAAAGAACAAATGAAGAACCCTCTTTATTTTTATTTGTCTGACATATTAAATGATTAAATAAAGTCCATGTAATTTGTAATATTCTTCAACCCTATTAACAGAGCCAAGTTAAAGGTCTAGCTATATGCTTCTCTTCTGTCTCCATTTGAAATTATAACTGAGGATCAAGATATTCCGTAAGTTACACAGCAGACAGTGTGCTTCAGGGTATAAAACTAACTGTGCAAACTGATGGGCTTTGTTTTTTATGTGCTTCAGTGCATGCGGTAGTTAATGGCCAAAGAAAGAAAAGCCATGAGCCAAAAGTTATAAGAGAAAGTTAAATGTTACTACTTATTTAGGAAAAAAAATTGATAATAATAATAACACAGTCACCAAAATGATTAACTGGAACATCTGTAATAAATTATCATGTGCTGGTAATGAAAAATTGGTTGGAAAATATATTATTATTTATTTATTCAATTTATATGCTGTTCCCCTTGCCCAATCTAGGTGGCTTACAATATTTAAAAACCAATAAAATCAATAAATAATAACATTAAATTAGTTTAAAATTTAAGAAGATGGGTAGGAAGAGAGCAAGATGCACACGGGGCGGTGGAGGGTGATGGAGTCTTATCTAGCCCATTAACCACCTGGGGCCCCATGCCAGTTGGCAGAGCCATTTCTTTAGGTCCTGTCAGAAGGCCTAAGAGTGGTTGCAGATCTTACCTTGGGAGGCATAGTGTTTCAAAGGGCAGGAGCAATGGCAGAAGCTGTTGATTAAGGGCAGGAGCTATGGCACAATATTGCTGAAAGTATAGTAGAAATGAACAGGCTAAAACATTGTGAGATTTCTCAATACAAAGTGATAAAGTCTTGGCAAACAACACAGTAGATTTAACTGGCTGAAAAGAAGGAAGTGTGGATAATTGATGTGGTAATACCACTGGTGGGATTCAAATTTTTTTTACTACCGATTCTGTGGGTGTGGCTTGGTGAGCATGGCAGGGGAAGGATACTGTAAAATCTCCAGTCAGAGGTGGTATTTGCTAGTTCTCCGAACTACTCAAAATTTCCGCTACCTGTTCTCCAGATCTGGTCAGAACCTGCTGAATACCACCTCTGGGTAATACCAAAGGATAATAGAATACAAGAAAAGAATTGTAGAAGGTCACAATGTATCAAGATAAGAAAATCAAATCGAACGATTATGGCATACAAACATGACAAGCTTTGATACAACATACCAATCTCTAAATTCAAAGCCTTAAATTTCAAATTAATACCACACCAATAATATATAGATATAATCCCACCTGAGGACCCCTAAGGGGTCCATGGTGCTTTCTGAGCTTGGCTGTTCTCTTGCAGACATTTCATCACCCAAACTAGGTAACATTATCAGTGCTAATCTGAAGAATCTGAGCTAATGATAGCCTCCTTGATTGATAATTCCATCTACATTAGATCATAACTGGGGGAAAAGACTGACAAAAATATCCCATAGTTTGTGTTGGATTCTCTACTTCTCTCTGCTGTCCACTTATGCATCAACTCACACCCTAATGTGTTTGATGGGAGTTTACATAGAGGTAAATTCTGCACGGTATATAGTACATGCAACTCTCAGGAGTTTGCAACTGTGCGGGATTTGTCCACTATATGCTACTTCGTAACATGGTCAATTTCCTGAGGAATGCCTGGCAACTTTAAGATCATCTCCCAAAATTCCTCAGCCACTATGAACAAGTTTCTGTCTTATGCAAAATTTCTACCCTATTTTAACAAATCAAATAAAAGCCAATATATTAAAATGTTACATTAAGAAAAACCCACAATTTGGAATGAGAGTGTTCTCAGTGGCTGCTCCCCTGTTTTGAAACAGTCTCTCCTCAAGGCAAGAATAGCTTCTACTCTTGTAGTCTTCCAAAATATAGTTAAAACCCACTTTTTCCAGATTATACAGCTAGAAAACAAATCTGTGTCATTACTTAGAATTTTATTGGTGTTTTATTATATTGTGCTTTGATTTTTACAGTACCTGAAGCCTCTGATATCTTATAATCTTATAAATAATAAACAATAGTGGGTAACTAAAAAATACTCTAGCATTTTTTTAACTGTTTAATTTCATTCTTCTTTTATCCTTAATTCAAGGATGGAAGGGACTTTATGCCTCTGAGGTTGCATCAGGCTGTCTTACTGCAACTTCCATTAGCTGTTAGAACTCCCCCTCTTTTTTTCCAAAACGAAGCCACAGTTCCAAGAAGTGTACAATGTTTTTTATTCTTTCACTGTCATGGTTGATGTACTTCAGTGATAGTTATTGATCAATGCCAGCATCAAGAATATTTTAGCATAAGTGTGTTACTTGACAGAATCAAACCTCACAGAAATTGAAGTTGACAGTCTGGATGACATTGAATATATTATATAAGGAGCTTTCCACTTCAGGGATGTATCCCAAAGCACAGTCCTTGTATAAGTTGCTTTCCTTAACTTCTATGATTTGTAAGTAATGAGTACATTCTACAGTAGCTTTTCTCATTCAGTTGTCCTCCGGAGATGTTGGATTATAATATTTATAACCCCCGAAACCACATGAGCTATGACTATGTTGGTAGGGACTGTGGAGATTATAATCTGATATTTCAAAAGGTAAACACCTTTCTCTAATTATATTCCTGGAAATAGTGTATGGAAGGAATATGGAAACACTGGTTGTTGTTTTTTTAAATTATATCTGACTGTGTTGCTGAATCTCAGCTTATCTGGAGGATATTAGAATATAACAACAGTCAACTTTCACCAGACTCTGTTTACACAGTGAATCTCACAATGGCATGATGGCAAGGGGATTCTAGCAGTGACCATAAGGAAAGCTTTTCAGTAGTATTTAATCAGTAGGGGCAACTAGAAAACTTTGAAACTAAAGCATTTTACGGGAAGCTTAGAAACACTTTAAAAGTCCAGAATGGAGTGATGTTAGAGGGAGGATGAATTTTAAAAAGTTCCTCTGGAGAAAAGGAGAATAACAACATTTCCTTTGTGCTATAGTATATGATGATTACTCTGAACCCAGCAACATTGGGGATAAAAATTAAGTTAGAATGATGTTGCGTAGAATACCTCTAATCCTTTGAATTTACTTTGTAATAGAAATAAATGCCTGTATACATTTTATTTTAAAAATGAAGCACCAGAGTTGGTATTTAGATTAGTTATGTGTAGTTATTTGAAGCAGGCATGTCTTGGTATTGATATAGTATACAGAGATTCCTATATGTAGAAATCTTGATATATAATGATGTAATAGTAAACAATACTACAGAGAGAGAAAGAGAAGGGGGAGGGGAGAGAGATATGTGGCAAGATAGTGCTGAGTGTTATGTCTATTAAAGTATGTATGCATGAATAAATGTATGTTACAATGTACAAATTTAATTGAAATCTACAGACAGCTGTCTCACTTCCAAAGGACTAAATTGACATTAAAGGAACAGTTTTATAAATTACTTTTTATGTTTTCATGTTGCTAAAAATATTCTGATCAGTCATTATGTACTTTTGATCGAAAACATGTTTCTGAAATGATCAATGGTATTAAACCTGCTAAAGGTTTTGTAAAAAAAAAAGTGGACGTAGAAGGTTGAGAAAATCATAATTACTTCAATTAAAAGTAAATAATCACGAAGCCTTTTTTACTATTATTTGTGGAAACCAAGATATCTCCCTTTTTCCTTATGTTATTACCAAAGACTTCTTCTAGAATAAATGTCCTGGATCTATTTAAAAATGCATATCCTGAATAATCTTGTCTCTTTTGTTCTAAGGTTTTCTCCTAGCAGTGAAAATGGATTCCAATTAAAATCCTTTCCACCAGAAATATTTTAAGATTTTTATTCCCTTTCATTACATCTGTCCTTCTGTATAAGATGATCTGATATTGAACTGAAGTGATGCTCTTACCCAAAGTGCTACGGTCAAAACATGCGTTGTACAATTATGATTTTTTTCTTCTTACAACAACTTTTTGTGAAAGGAAAAAGATAACACAACAAAGGAAGCTTGCAAATGAAGAACATTTAGTTCTAAATCTCTTTTTTAAAAAAAATACATAGTGAATGGGGTAAACAGTGCAAGGCATAATAAAAAATTGTTCTAGAAGTTGAGTGAATATAACAATTTAAATACCCACCAATATCATATCTCCCTGTCATTTATTCTACCCCTTTAAACTCCTGTCACAAGATGAAGTTCTCCATCATCCCAGTAAGGAACTACAAATCAATATTTTAGGCAGTGAACAATAGGATGTTAAAAAGACTCAACGTTCATACCAACCAAGGCACTGATTGCAGTACATTTGAAGCATGTATGTGTGTGTGTTGTGTTTTTTTTTTTTTTCATGAAATAATGAGAAGATAGAAGGAGAGATGATTTAAAAAAAAGGAGAAATAAGGAACTTGAAAGTAGTGGCTTCTATGGAAGAAATGGTGAACTGAAGATGGCTCTGCTAAAAGCAAAGACGACAATGATGGCAGAATGAAGAGTTGATGAGTAGACCAGTACTTTGTAATCCCTCTCCAGACAAGGGGAGGACCTGAGATCACTCCAAGTGCTTCAGATAGTTATTTCACCTGAGAAGACTACAAGGCAACGGTCTCTGGTTGCTTTGGAACTGTGGGAGATCAGGAAATAGCCATCTTACTCAAACCATAGTCAGTGCCTTCAAAGGGACCCCAAGTTCACATAATTCCTTTTCCAAGCAACATTGGAAATTGCTCATTGAATTCCTTTTGACTGTTAAGAACCTTTGGATCGACAAGTCTGAAAACACTAATGACCTTCCTTCAATCCTTAGTGAATGAAATTTTAAATACAAAGTTAAAGCTTTTTTTAAAAAAAATAAACAGCAAAAGGATGATTACAACTTTGATGTTGGAAAGTTGCAAATTGATTTAAGGTCTAGATAGATTTGAAATATATTTTTGGAAATATAAGACTCTTCCCCATAGGAAATTGCTTTTGTTTTGATTTTTTTAAAACACACACACACACACACACACACACACACACACACACACACAATATTGGTAGAATGGGACTTTGAAAGTTGGACAAAATGGGATCATCAAGGAACATAAATTAAAGAACACTTAAATTTGACTTAATAGTGCAAAATAGAGCAAAATGTTTTAACATTGGACATATTGAAGGATATTATTGAACAATAGACACAGAAGTTAATTTTAAAAGTGTCTGCCTTTATAGGTAGACTGTGTTTAAAAGATGTTATGGAATGGTATGTGACATTCCAACTGAGAAGTTTGCTCATGATCATTTACATCTGGTTGGCCTATTGCAATCTGCTCTCCATGGGATTGTCCTTGAAGTTACAGTTGGTTAGTATGTGCAGCACCATTTGCTTTGCTCATATTGCAGATCTGTTTTGCAAGCTGCAAGGTTCCCAGCATCTTTCCATATGCAACTCAATGAACTGCTTTTCATCCTTAAAGCTTACGTGACACAGGGCCAGTTTATTTACAGGAGCAACTCTCCCTCAGAGTATCTGCTAATTCCATCATTCGGATAGAGCAGGAACTAGGTTAAGCCCATGTCAAACTGTACCAATGGATGCAAAGAGGATATAAAACGGACAAAAAAGCTTGCCATCCATTTAAAAATGCAATGCATCCATTGTGTACTCACCGCGTTATGTCTTTCATATGTTCTATCGGTCAAACATCCGTCTACTGCTATTTCATCCGCTCAAAAAGTTTTGAGCTGCACAAAACTTTTTGAGCGGATGAACTTTCCACCGCGTATGATCTACATCCATGACACATATGGGCAACAAATGTTCTATGTCTGTTGTCATCCGTTACACGTCCGATGTATCCTCTCGGCATCCTCTGGCCATCCGCGCAATTCACATCCGCTCCACCAGAAAGCGGAAAGAGGGAGGAAGCGAAAGGTACGCGGAACGTCCACACAGCGTTAGTAGCACAGACATAGAAAGGATGAAAGTGGATGCAGCTTGGATATAAAGCATTAAAACGGACAAAACGTTCTTATATTGGATGTATCTCGGATATTTAGGATGTCTGGAGTATGTCTAGAATATGTGGAAGGACACCTAGCGGAAAACCGACATTTCCTATAAAAAGGGGGAGGAAATCACCTGGATCTCACTATCAGTCCAGCAGCCGTGGTGTGCAGACCTCTTCAGCCTTGCCCTTGCTCTTCCACATCATCCATTGATCTCCACCATGGATCATTGCACACTCCTTTTGGTAGCCGCCATCATTCAACACCAGAACCAAGCCCTCTTCAGACTGTTTCACCTTTTCTACACAAGGAGAAGGAGACATCCAATAGCTGTCTGGGTCCGAAGATGGATCGGGAGAAGAGTGGAGTTTGGACACTATGACAAGCTGATGATGGAGCTGAGGAATGAAGACCCTCGTGCATTCTAGCACTTCATGAGGATGCCACCAACCATGTTTGATGAAGTTGTGGAGCGTCTGAGACCCAGGTTGACCAAACCAAGCACCAACTTCCATCCCAGCCTGGACCCTGGACTGAAGGTGGCACTGACTCTGCGCCACCTGGCCTCTGGGACCACATACAGAAACATGAAGTATGCCTGGAGGGTGCCACACAACACCATCAGCATTGTGGTCAGAGAAGTGGTGCAGGCCATCATTGAAGAATACGTGGAGGAGCTCCTCCTGTGCCCCACCACTGAAGAAGTCTGGAGGAAAGTTGCAGAGCAGTGGTATCAGAGGTGGAACTTTCCACACACCGTTGGAGCCATAGATGGGAAGCATGTGGCCTGCAAAGCTCCACCCAACTCAGGGTCCAATTATTTCAACTACAAGGGCTTCTTCAGCATCATCCTCTTTGCCATGGTTGATGCTGACAAGTTCATGTACATCGATGCTTCAGGCAACGGGTCAGCTTCAGATGCCCAGATATACAATGCCAGTGATCTCAAGGGTGGGCTGGAACGCAACCTCATCATGGTTTCCCAGATCCAGACCCCCTACCCAATGACACACAAGATGTGCCCTACTTCATTGTGGGTGATGATGCCTTCTCCCTCAGAACCTACCTCATGAAGCCCTACACTTCCAGATACCTCACCCATGAAGAGAGGATCTTCAACTACAGGCTGTACAGGGCAAGACGGGTGGTGGAGAACGCCTTTGGAATCCTGGCCAACAGGTTTCCAGGTACTTCTCACCACCATGCAGCATCACCCAGAGACTGTGAGGAGGATCGTGGAAGCTTGCTGCATCCTGCACAATCTCATGCGCACCCGCTACCCAGTCTTGCAGAACAGGCTCGTGGACCTCCAACAAGGCAATGGGGACATGGAGCCTGGGGAATGGAGGCAAGGGCGAAACCTGATAGATACTGTGGATGTGCAAGGCCCCAACAGAGCTTCACATGAAGGGAAGAAGCAGCGCAACCTCCTGAAACACTGGTGCAACTCCCCAGCTGGAGCAGTGGAGTGGCAAGACAGGATGGTAGATACTTAATGGATGCTTCCTTCAGCCTGTCTCATCACACTGATGACATTGTGCCATGTATGTTGAGTGGCCTTACAATGAATAGGGCATTAATAAAGAGTTTTGTTTATGTTGAAATGTGTTGTTCAATGGTTAAATTGTTATTGATAATAAAGGGCCATATGTGTGGCAGCTGGGAGGGTGGCCCATACAGTCCCACTATGCTTGCACTGGAGGTTTATCTATCCCACAGCTATCCTTACCCATCCCACAGCTATCCATCCCACAGCTATCCTTACCCATCCCACAGCAATCCATCCCACAGCTATCCTTACCCATCCCACAGCTATCCATCCCACAGCTATCCTTACCCATCCCACAGCTATCCATCCCACAGCTATCCTTACCAATCCCACAAGCATACAAAGGCTTAACCCTTTTTTCAAAGTTTTCCCCAACACTTTATTAAGTAAAAATAATGAACTAAGTGTGTGAAGCAAAGATAGCCTTTATTAATAACAAACTGTATGACTTTATTAAAAAGCAAAATGACCCAAGTAAAGTGTCTTCAGCAAAGATAAAGTGAGCAGGTAACAACTCAGTCTCTGGCACTCTTCTCAGTCACTCTGAGGCGTGCCCATGGTCTCAGATGTAAAGGGGCCAGGGATTGTGGAGGTGGCTGTTGCTGGAGTGCTGGTCTGAGGTGCCATTGGGGTGCCTGGCCCTGAGAGTACAACAGGAGATGGTGTGTGCAGGAAGCTCTCAGAGAGCTGACTCAGTCCCGTGAGGTTGAGAGGCCCTTCCTCAAGTACCTGGGATGTGAGGCCCGAGACTGATGACAGATGTTCTGAGGAAGGGCTTGGCTGTGGGGTGGAGGAAGGAGGAGTGTAGTGGGGCTGTCTGTTCTGCAGCTGGGTCAGGTGAGGCGTCTGTGGCATCTGTGGCGTCCGAGGAACCTGGGTGTGGACTGGGAAGGGCTGCCTCTGCTGTGGGAAGTCCTGGTAGTGGTAGGCTTGGCAGGTGAGGGGCTGCTGAAATTCGTGGAAGGGCTGTGACATCGCCTGGGGTGGAGGAGCAGACCTGGAGTGGGTAGGAGCAGGTTCAACTGGGCCTGGAGGGTGGTGCAGAAGAGCTGTGATCCTCTCCTTCATCGCCTGGTACTGGGCCTCGGGCATGTCCATGAGGGTCTGGCTCATGTACGTGATGAAGGGCTTGCGGTTGGAGGATGGTATGTCTAAGTGGACCAGCTGGGAGAGGAGATCTGTGCTAGCTTTGATTGTGTCCCTGATCTCCAAGAGGATAGTGTGGCTCTGTCCCTCTGGTCTGCCTCTCTGCCTGCTTTCTGTGGAGGTGGAGCTGGGGGTGGGGGTGGCTTGGTCTCTGGTGGCTGCTTCTTCTTGCTTTATCTGAGACAGGGGATCCTCCACATCCTCCGGCACGGGGAGTGCAGCTGTCGGGGGGGGTGTCTCTGTCTCTGTCGTGAGGCCCTCCAAAGACACCTGCCTGGACATGGTAGCTGTCTCCTGGATGGAAGTGGAGTGGCTCTCTGTGGGCTGTCTGAGAGAGAGGGTTGACAGAGGGGCTGCTCCTTCGTGGCGGATCTCACCCTCCAGGAAGCTGCACCTGGCCATGACATAGGTCTCCCGGTCAGTGAGCTTGACAGCGGCCTGCCCGGATTTCTTCAGGTGCAGTTTGCCATACCAGGTGTGCATGTGCTTCCACCATCCAAGGAGTACATCTGAAGTGTAGCCCAGGCTCTCCACCTTCTCTCTCCACGCTGCCTGCTTCCGCTTGGTGTCGCGATAGAGCCTGTGGCCCTTCCTCCACAGGTACTCGCTCTCCCTCAGCCATTCCAGCACCTCCTCCTCATGGTCCTCGGAAAATGGAGTACTGTTTCCTCTCCCCCTTCTCCTTGTCTTGCTTCTTCCTCCCTCTGGCAGGGCCTTCAGGGCCTTCAGCAGCAGGGCTTTGAGGGCCTTGGGGCAAGTCCACCACAGCAGCAGCAGCAGGAGAAGCAGCAGCAGCAGCAGCAGCAGCAGGAGAAGCACCAGCAGCACCAGCAGGAGAAGCACCAGCAGCAGCAGCAGCAGCAGCAGGAGAAGCACCAGCAACACCAGCAGCACCAGGAGCAGCAGCTTCAGAGTCAGTGCCAGGGGGTGGGAGGTGGCCCTGTCCTTCTTGCCAGGGATGGCAGGAGTAGGCACAGGCTTCCTCTTCTTCCCCATGGTTGTTGGCTGAAGATGTGTCTGGCAGCAGGTCTTTCCTCTGAATGGTGACCTGCTTGCGAGCTGCTTCCCTTTATATCCACAGGACTGATGCAATGCATCCTCCCCGCATGCGCAGTGAATGCTTTGCATCCGCTAGGCATCCGCTAGGCATCCTATAGGCGTCCGTGATGCATCCGCGTCATCCGCTACGCATCTGCAACACATCCGCTCCTTCCGCTATACCTCTGCTTCGCTGTTCTCCCCCGGAAGCTCTGCGGATGTATCATCCGCTTCCATCCGCTTGGCTTCCTACGAACATTCACTTTACATCCCCGCTACATCCTCCCCACATCCGTTCCTTTCCATTGTTGTCCGCTCTGTTTATGCAAATTTGGGGCAATTTTGAGAGCGGTTTACAACGGATGGAAAATTTGCTTATCCGCTGTGTCCTTTTTACATATGTTTTGCATCCGTCGGCCAGTGTGACCTAGCCTTTACTTTTCTTAAATGTTGCCATTTAGGAAGTATGCCTTTTCAATTGTGGCCTTTGCCTTGTGGGACATTGTTCAACATGAGACCTGGCAAGCCATGACCCTTTAAGTTTCTGAAAGGTCATAAATATGCCCTTTTGCCATAAATATTGAGAATGTCAAAGTTCCAAGTCATAATCTCCAAAACAGACTACTCCGAGACAATCATCTTCTCAAAGTTCCATTTTATTAGAGATGTCATATTGGCATATCTGGGAAAACCCAAATGTGAGAGTTCAGGATTTTCTCTTCCCCAAAAGAGAATCAAAGTTCCATCCCCTGCTTTCATCAGCCCATCACATGGCCCATTCATGTCTTTGTCCCATCCGGAGACTATCCCAGATCACTCCTCTCCAGGTGCAGGGTGAACCGACGTTGACTTTCCCAGAAAGAATGTTGTTGTGGCTAAACATGCTCCTAAAAAAACCCCTCCCAAATTCCCAGGTACTAAATGTGGCAGCCTAGAAGCTCCTAAAGAAAAATGGCTTCCCAGGCTGACAGCTGAATTGAATGCATCAGAGGAGGATGCCACTTTTGGTTGTTTGGTTTTTATTGTTTCTTGGTTTTTATTGCTGTTGTGATCTGTCCAGAGTTGTGCTTTCTAAACGGGCAGCCATATAAACCTTTTAAATAATTAAATTGATGTGATTAACTAGGAGCCTTACATAAGTAGATAATTTTAAAAAAAATCATTTTCACACATTCTTCTAAAAATAATCCATCTGGCTCTTGTCTCTTCTAAAAGAGACCAACTTCAGAAAGCATGTAGCCTGTAGCTTTGACATCTAGGAATGACATAAAATCATTGTTTGCTTGTGTTTTGCCTTCTGCACAATGTTTTTCCCCTACCTTTGAGATGTATTTGTCAGAAAAGGGCAGAACAAGACATGCATCTAGAAGAAATGGTTAACTTTTGAAATTAAGTTATCTTTATATATACCTGATTTATATCTACAGCATATCCTTTCCCACATATCTGGGGGAAAAAATATTTGCCTGATGCTAATTTGTTCCATAAAAATGAAAGGCATAGTATAGAGTAACCTTTTTCAAAGAGCTAGGCCCCCATTTAATGGGATCAGTTTGGGATCAAGTCAATAACATCAATGATTTTTCTGTGTGTTAAAAAAGGGAAGATGATATGTATGGCAAGATAAGCATAGAAAAGGATGGAGCTTGCATTGTAAGCCATGTACCAAGTTGCCTGAAGTAAGAGATTGATATTTAGGATTGCCATCTTACTTAATATAAGGCTGATACAAAGGACTGGAAGAAAGAATGTGACAATCAGGAGATAATGTGCTCCCTGAATGAACTGCCAGGATATTCAGACTCATCAAGAATAATAGGATTATGAAATGAATGGAAACAGTGTTTTCCTATTTGAAGAAAAGCAAACATGTTTTGCATTCAGTTTTCTGCTATTGTTAATTTCAACTATCTTTTTCTGGGCATGTTCTAGATTCAGCAGCAGGATTATCAAATCTTTACCCACAGTGTGTGCACATTTTTATACAATTCAATTGCACCCAGGAGCTTTTAGAAGAAGAATCAAGGACAAAGTTTGGTTGGGGGCGTTACTCTAATAATTCATCAATTTGCTTAAAATACTTCCAAGTTTTTAACAATAGAATACTTCTCAGTATAATCAATCCTGAAACTATATCCATTTTTACAATATTTACTTTCCTCTATAATGCCCTGGAAATTTGTTATCATTTATTTCAAACTGTGACTGCAGCTGCCAATTTTTCTGAATTCATGTACAAAATATAAATTAATAATCTATTACTATATTATGCTTATTATCCTTTTATAAAAACAATTTGTGCAAGATGACCTATCAAAGGTAATATTGTCTGTTGCCTGTGTAGTGCTGCTATCAAAATGTTGGCATCAACATTGAACAAGGGGTTTGGGAAATTGTATAATGAGCTGAATTTTTACTTGCCTTTAAAGTTGGGGTTATGTAAGCCTCAGCAAGGAAACCTGGGGAAACTTTGTTCAAAAAGGCATCATTATAAACAACGTCAGTCCTCTGAAGTAGCAAAATCAGGAAACAGATATTGCTAGTACACTTACAATGCACTTTAATATGGTTGGGTATTGTAAGAAAATCTTGAAAGCCTGTTGAAGCCCTTCTCTACCTCAGCTTATACTTGATGCATTGCTCTAAGGCAGCGTTATGTGGGGTTTCTCATCACATTTTCTATTTTTCCACTACTCAAATACCTTTTTCTTTAGTAACTCAACCTTATCTTCTCTCCTTTGCTAAATCAAACCAACATTTTATCACATACACAATTGGAACAATTTTTTTTGGATAAAAGTCTGATACAATGATAGGAAAACCATCTGAGCCAGAAGTCTTCTTTGTTTTCATAGATTTAATAGTGATTATTATTTACTGAAGATAAAGGAGCCATTAAAATAATAGAACATTAAATAATGCTGTCAAAGAACAGATGATACATTGAATGGTACATCAGCTGACAGCATCCTTTAAAAATCCAGTGCTATACTCCATTTATTGGTGCTGATAAAACTGCATAAATGGCGAGAATTGAATTTCTAGATTGAACTAGAACCAGCAGATCCAACAAAATACAAAAGCAATAGTCAAATGATCTTCATACAGATATCATACTATCTTCTGCTCAGAAACATATTTTCTTTCTCTACTCCTTCAGCTGATTAATTAACTTGGTCCTGTGCAACTGGTCAAGGTCAAATAAATGTATAGTTATTGACTAGATAGAGAAGTGAAATTATCTGGCAACTAAACAATTTATAATGCTATAAACATCTCAATAGAAAGAGCAATATCTTGTTCATTGAAAAAAAAGTTGTTTGGAGAATATTGAAAAGTTACCTAATTTTACCTATTGTTTTATGTCTGAAATTATTAGCAACTTTCATAAATCTCTGGATAACAATTAAGACAGATGGCTGGGATCTCTGTTGCCAAGATATTTCTACCCAGGAAAGTTGCATTCATAGCTTAATTTCCATAAAGGGACTTGTGGCTGGATTCATGCTGTTAAGGCATAATGGGTATCATTTTGTTTTGGCTTAACATCTTAATCACCCATTGTGATTTACAAACTGTATGTTTTAAAATTGCATGTTGTATGAATTCTGCCATTTGTGATTTTGTTTACCATGATTGAACAAATTATGTTTTAGAGAGCTAAGTTTCTGATTCAGTTCTAGATCCCAAAAGGCAGAACACACTGTGATTTCTTACTATGTAAAACTATTGTAGAGAAAAAAAAATATTTAACTGCTATAAATTACTTGCAAGTATTCTGTAGTGTAAAAGTTAGCACCTACCCCTCTCCCAGAAGAATGAAATATTCTAGGAAATATTAAAAAAGCAGAATATTTCTCCTAAAAGAGAAACTCAGCCCCAGCAGATGTTTTGCTGCTAGCTTATCTACAGGACAAAAGACCTTCACTGTCAGGACATGATAGGATTAGACCTCACTCAGATCCAAAACAGGACAAAGCCATTAAGCCATAATAGGAATTGCCCAAAGCCCCTTCATTACATCATCAGCAAGATTCAACCAACCCTGGGACTCAAGACAACCTACAAAGTTACCCCTGCATGGCCCCATGGAGTCTTACAACCAATCAGGATACATTTTTGCCGCTGGAACAGAAAGTAAGTTCAAAGCCTAACACAGGGTATAAATCTCTCTTCCTCTCTCACCCATGTACTCAGTTTTTGCCAAGGACCTCAAAACCATGTGGTCCTGTCCACATTAAACCATTCTTCCAAGCAGTCTCCTTGTTTCCAGTGTCTTTCTTCCCACTTGGAACTGAACCCAGATGGACATTTGTTCCAGCAATATTAAGTTAGATAAAACTCTTCCATTAACACTTGCTGTGATTTTGTATAAATGACTATAACTGGAAAGTTCAAAAGAGGCTCTCCATTAGTTTCATGTTCTGTATTCACTTGGAATGTCTACCATATTGAATTGTACTATACTATGTTATGTTAGTTATATAATATACAAACTAGCTATTACCAATAACCCTTTGACATACATATTAAAATTTAATAAAATAATCTATAGAATGTGTGCATTTATTGACTGTTTATTCTGTTATAGTTTGAAAAACATTTGCTTCATATAATCAGATTTGCAACATTAAAATGTTATAAACAATAAACCAGCAGCCTTAGACAAAGCAATAAGATCCTCAGTAATAACAACAGTCACATAACAGGAGATAGCTCATTCAAACTTGCTATCATTATGGTAAAATGAATTACAGAAATAGAAAGGTATTTGTCTGCTGTCAAAAAGTTCATAATGGAGCCAGCAGGTAAACTTTTGAAATAGGGCATAAAGATGTTCTTTCTTTTGTCTCTCCCTACTTTACCACATTCTCTATGACACAGATCCTTACTCTAGATAGATTTCAAGGGATCCATGCCTTTGGATAGGGAAAATTATAACTTTATTTTCACTAAACTCTAGCAGAAATTTAGCTTGCCTTGTTACTGATTTAATGCATCAATAAAGCATATATATTTCTATATTACATATTGGTTATTTTTAATGTTTTGATAACTGCACTTGAATATTATTAATTTCCTTTAAAATAAATATGCATCCATGTATTTTAAACATTTGAATATGTAATTTATAAAAAGGGGCTCATAGATTTTGCTCTCAAAGACAGCCATGGCACAAAAAGATTTAGAACTCCTGTCCAGGGAACCTGGAGAAGTGACAAAAATTTCACTGTCCAAGTAGAAACATGTGAATGAAATGCCCTTTTAAGTAATCTGATCCTAAGCCACCTAAGTCTTTAAGAACAAGTACTTTGGATAGGTCTGGAAATGTAGTGAAAACTGGTGGGCTGCAATGCAGAGGCATTTGATTGCACTCGCCAACCATTAGTAGTTCATCAGCTATGTTTTGAAGTAATTGAGATTTTTGAAACCATTTGCAGTCACAATCCCAGTTCAGCATATTGCAATAATCCAGTTAGAAGTCATTGGAGTGTTTTGCAAGGATGTGTCTCTCCAGGTGGAGCCTCTCCAGGCTGGTATATCAGTCTAAATGGGTACATAAACATTCACAGTCACTGAGACAACAGTGATGAGTCCAGAAATAAGTACATGATAATAGCCTTGCTGGATTAATACAAGGGTCATCTTAGTTCAGCATTTTGTTTCCTGTCATGACTAACCATCTTAAGACCAGCATTATCCATGAGAGAGGCAGGCAAGGGAGGGACAGAATACCAAAGCAAGGTAGATAGAGTGATGCTTGCATCCATATGAAACAGGAGCAGTGCTTTGTTTATTTACATTGTTTATTTACATCATTTTAATGAACATAGCAAGGTCCTGTGAACATGTTTCAGAAGACTAGATCTCTCCCATAAATTCATCCAATTCACTTTTGAAAAATTCTATGAGCAAACATTAGAATAAAAACTTTATTGTCACTTTAAATGGGCACTAAACAGCATACATTAAAATGAAATTATATTGCATTCAGCTCTCAAAAGATAACCATTATGAATATACCCACATACACACATGACACGGAGAAATGTCTAGGTTGAATGTATACATATACATGGTGAAAAAAAAAGAATTCTGGAAGTTTACAAGATGAATGGCCTAAGGCAGTGGTCACCAACTAGAGGGCCAGGGACCACTGGTGGTCCACAAGAAAATTTTGGTGGTCCGCAGAGAAATGTCCCCCACAAAGCACCCTGCAAAGCAATTAATCCAGGTTGCACGGGAACAAAAGGCTGCACCGCCCACATGGCCCACCCCTTCGGCCGAGCGCAAACCTCACCCTGAATAGAGCCATGTAAACTGGAACTGGAAGGTAACTGGAACTCTCATATTTATGAGAGTTGCAGTGTCAGAGTCATGTGATCACTTTTGGCAACCTTCTCACAAGCAAAGTCAACAGGGAAGCCAGATCCACTTAATTACCATGTTATTAATTTAATTGCAGTGATTCACTTAACAACTGTGGCAAGGTCGGTCATAAAATGGGGCAAAACTCACTTAACAAATGTCTTACTTTGCAACAAAAATTTTGGACTCAATTGTGGTCATAAATCAAGGACTATCTATAAAATTTTAGTAAGTGGTTTGAGGAATTTTGCAGATTTCAATGAAAAACATCTCAGAAACTCTCGTAAATGATTGTGACATCTAATGGAAAATGGAATTCAGTACCTAGAGATCTCTCACTCATTTGAGAGAGGGAAAAATGGATCTGTGTATTTCTATTGGCCTATAGATATAAGATTCAACAGGCTTGCCCACAACATGTACATATCAGGCAGGAATCTCTTTGGATTCTCTGTGACAGTTCCTCACAAAGGCAAAGAAAACTATTTCTGGGGAGAAATTTCTTTTTATGTAACATGAGAAGTACATTAATAAATTAAGTTCTCCAATTCACCAGAAGTCCTTCTTATACCTGGTAAAACAGTGAAAGAATTTAAAACATACATCTTTTATTTATTATATTTATTTTAGCAAAATAAATACAACAAATGAGAGATGCATATTTTAATATATATTGCTTTACTCTATTATTCATAAAGGTAAAATATAAGTTGGCCTTCCATAGGTGTTTAATATTAGTATTCCTGTTTAGCAGAAAAATGCAGTGTTAACCCATCTCTTAAAAATACAGCTACATTGGCCATTATTCAGTTTTCTGAATTGAAGTAAAAGATACATTAAATTCATAAATATATCATTTTCAAAAGTGTTTGAACTCCTCTATTAGACACAGAAATAGAGGTGTGTTTCTAGGTCATTTTGTATCCTTGAATTCATCACACAAGGTGTTTCACAAAAATTTGAAGAGTAATGAGATTTTATTTATTTGTATGAATGTAAATCAAAGGTTCTAACAATTAGGTCAAATAAACATAATGTTGCATAACTATTGTAGATGTCAGATCCATAAGGATAAAGCGTTTGTTCTGCCCTATCACCACCCTCCAAGGTTACTGGAGTTAATGCCCATATGGGTAGAGATTTGGAAAGAACAGAGTAGGAACTAACTGCCAAATCCTGTATTTCAGAATTCAGTATATCCATTTACTATTTAGAACCTGGATAAATAAAATTATAATAATGCAGATGTACGTAGAGTTCCCAATACTTTCCCCACATCACAAAGTGCTGAGACAAAACTTCCAGTGAATATTGGTAAACAGCCTCCAGAATGTTGCAAAAGGAGGTTTACAAGCCATTTATCTACTTCAAGATTCTCAAGTACTCTCTTTGGTATATAGCATCCTTCACATTTCCATTGCCACAGAGTGTTTGGGTAAAGCTTCCATTAATGCACTGCTCACGTGTAGAGTTGTAATTGCAGGAATGTTCCAATCTTGGATGGCAAACCTCAGATAAAGAATGTTTCCGAGCAAATACAACTCAGGCAAACAAAGTCCCTAATCTACAGGAGGATTAGAGAGGGGAAGTAAACATATGTTAGACTTTAACTAGAGATAATTAATTGTATGGATTACTGTGCTGAACAGTTACGAAAGTTAAGCAGTAACCAAAGTTAACCAATGATGGAGGATAATGTGTATAAATGTAAGACTATACTCCAGTAAAGTTCATCATGATTCAGTTGTTCATAATCAAACAAATCTACTGCCTCGTCATTATAACAAGTGGTGCCCGAACAGGGACCCTCTTACTTCATCTGGCAAGGATTTGGTGCACCTTCAACCCTTTGTGGTTTCTTTAATCTTTTGGTTTCTGTAAGTATGGGATCTTCGCTTTCTGAGGAACAAAGGAAGCATGTAGATGAATTAGGCTATTTGTTGAAGAAGAAGAATACTGAGGTACCACAGAGAAATCTCTTAAGGCTGGTCCAGGAGATTGCAGCTCAGTGCCTATAGTACCCAGAAAAGGGGTCTTTACAATTAACTGATTGGGAACGTATTGAGAAAACATTGCATACTGAACCTCAAGCAAAAATAGAAGTTTTGCAGGTGTGGCATTTATGTAGGCGTGTAATTGAAAAATTTGGTCACAGTGAACTTTCTCTTTTAACACGTCCACCTTCACTTTATACTAATGCTGTCATTTGTCCCCCTTCTTCACCTGAATATATGTCTTCAATTCCCTCAGCTCCTGCAGATACAGGGCAAAAGCCTCCTGACTTTATTGTTCAGTCTTCTTTTCAGAAAATGGTAGAGACTTGTAAAAAGGATGCCTCTGTCTCAGGAACAGAACTTGCAGAATTACTGTCTGTTTGTCCAGTACAATATCGTCCTGGTCAGGGGGCACAGCTTGGACTGCAAGTAGCAGAATGGGAGGGTCTGCCTTATCAGATCTTAAGATAGTTAAAAAAGGCAGTTACAGACAATGAGTGTGGCACCCACCCAGAATCCAAAGCGTGCCTTTCTCATCATTCTGACTCCTCCAGCAGTCTCTCTCACTCCTTCCCAGCCACAGCCAGTAGTGCTGGGATCGAGTTAATTACTCAAGAGGAAATTGAGTTTAAATTTCCCATGGAAGTTAAGATAGTTCCATCTCAATTTAAAGGTCCTCTTCCTTCAGGATTAGTTGACTTAATCTTGCCTCATTCTTCTGCACACAAAAAGGGCTGTTTTGTTGTGCCTGGGGTAATAGATTCAGATTACACTGGTATCTTCATGATTCAGATTTGGATGAATCTTCCTCAAGTTCTTCCTTGTAATTCTTCTGTTGCTCAATTGCTTCTTCTTCCATATGAAATTCCATCTCCCGCTATAGGTAATCATGGGGATGCAGGATTTGGATCAACTTCTTTATCTGTAGGCTTACTTCATCAGCTGAACTCCTCTCGTCCTTTGTTAACGCTCTTCTTTAATAAACAACCATTTCAAAGATTCTTGAATACTGGAGCCGATGTTATTGTCATCTCCTCTTTACAGTGGCCAGTACAGTGGCCAAAAATGACAGTTTCTTCATTGTGGGGAATAGGAGGTTCTACAGCTGCTTGGCAGAATGTTCAAGAAATTAATGTTACAACATCTGCTGGTAAGTCCTTTTTCCTAAAACCATACATTCTAGATATTCATACTAATATTTGGGGCCATGATATCCTTTCTCTTCTTAATGGCCATTTGCTTCTTGATGATGGTTCTTCCTCTTAAATGGCTCTGTTCTATGCCAGTTTGGGTGGAACAATGGCCATTATCAAGGGAAAAACTCACTGCTTTACAACAATTGGTTCAAGAACAATTGGCTACTGGTCATATAGAACCTTCTACTAGTCCTTGGAATACTCCTGTTTTTGTTATAAAAAAGAAAAATGGGAAATGCCATTTCCTTCATGATTTAAGAGAAATTAATAAATGTATCCAACCCATGGATCCTTTACAATGTGGCTGACCAAATCTTAATTCCTAATTTTTATAAATTATTGGTAGATGATCTTAAAGACTGCTTTTTTTACTATACCTTTGCAGCCCCAAGACAAAGAAAAATTTGCATTTACTGTCCTAGTTTTAATAATACCATGCCCACAAAATGACATCATTGGCAAGTGTTGCCTCAGGGAATGCTTAATTCCCTTACACTTTGTCAATATATTTGTGGATAATGCCCATCAACCCTTTCGGAATAAATTTCCTTCCTATTTAGTCTATCATTATATGGATGATATATTGATAGCAGCCCTGGATTTTCATGAATCTAAGTTGTTAAAAGAGTTAACGGATATTGTGGTACAACAGGGATTGTATATAGCCTCAGACAAAATTCAAAAGGCAGAACCTTATACCTACTTAGGACATAGAATGTTGCACAATTCCTCCATTCCAATTCTTCCTGAATTACAAGTACAGAAATCATATACATTAGTACAATGGCAAAAATGACTTGGGATTATTAATTGGGCACGCCCATTCTTCTACATTACAACTGGTGATAAGTTGCCCTTATTTCAGTCTTTGAAGGGAGCACAATCACCAGGAGATCTAGTTGTATTAACTGATCTTCAAAGAACATGCCTTCAAGAAATATTGAATAAGTTTAAGCATCGATATGTGGACAGGATTTCATTAGCATAGCTTTCACTCGTACAAAAGTTGAACATGAGCATTTGATGATGATTTCAGAATCATATCAGATAGCCTTTTCTCAATATGTGGGAAACTTATGGTATTCTTTACCCAAAGATCCTAGAATAGTGGTTACTACTATTTTAAATCCGGCCTTTTCTTCCATTTTTGTGTGAAATCCTATTTCTAAAGCTCTTACAGTCTTTATTGATGGATCACCTGGGGTCGCGGACGGGGAGGGAGGAGTTGGGGTTATGCCGCCATGGAAGATCCTTCTACTCGACAAGCAGTGTGGATTCCAGTGCGCTGTGTTCATCCCTATCATGGCATGGCATCAGGGCTTTCACAACCTGATTCCGGATTTCAATCTTCATCTGAACATCTGAAGTCTGTCTTCCAAGGTCGATATGCCCACAACCCATCACTTGGGGCCAGGTTAAATCTACTACATATCAAGCTCAGCAACAACTGCAGTAGGCTTCATTACCTCAGATTCCTGAAAATCTTGTTGCTGCTGTTTTTGCTATTATTACTGCTAACTCTGTTACCATTTTACTTTGTATTTTCTTATGGTTAATAGTGTTTCTGCTCAAAATGACATTTCTGTAGTTCGTCTTAACCCTAATTTGTGGGTTCATCATGCCCAATACATGTTTATGACCCATGGCAAAATATTACTTTATGCTATGAGTCCCCAATGGCATTTGATCAAATTTCTTTTACCCCTAACTTGATCATGTCTTCTACATTTATTGTCTCACAACAATTTATTTTACACTCCTGGCTATTTTCTAAACCCCCTATGCAATTGAATTCTGTCCGTTGGCGTTATTTGAAAGTTAGTCTACAAGTGGTCTGTGTTTCTGTTGTCACGCTAAACACATTTGGCTTCATAATTGGTCTGATTATGATGCTGCCCAGCACATATTAAAAAAAACTAGGGAATTAAAATTATTGTTCTGACTACTATTGGTTGTCAGGTACCTTTAATTCTTCTTTGCATGGAATTAATATAGCTTCTGATATGTATCCTGACAATTTCCCTATTTTTAATGCCTCTGATCAGTCTAATACAGGATCGATATGCACTGATTGGCAGCTTAAGGATCCTAATATGTGGTTTCTTTTTGATAAATATGCTATTAATGTTCATCCTCAGAATTATCAATGTGCAACTATAGGTTATTTTATTCTACCTGTTCAAATAGGTACGCTCCCATCAACTCGACAGCAGCATTCCTCTCTGGGGCCTACATGTAATGATGAAATCATTATTGACACACAATTGTCTTGTAGTTCTACATTTGGCCGTGCATTGGCAAGGGGCGTTACAGGAGTCCTTACTTTAGGCTCTATCCTGGCATAATTGCTCAAGAAAACAGACGATCTATTCTTGGTCTCACCTGCAGACTTGAAAAATCCATCAAAGCTACTGCTGCTATTATTTGTGATTTGCAGCATGAAATAGAAGATTTAAATCAAGATGTCTTACAGCAACATTTTGCTATAGACTATCTTTTAGCCCGTCAGGGAGGGTTCTGTATGTTAGTTAGATGCCGTGGATGTGCTGTGCATTTTCATTCTTTGAATAAAACTATTGAGGATGAACTTGCCAATTTACAATCATACATTCAAAATAATATCCATCAATTGGCTCCCTGATTGGTCTTGGCTCAGACAGTTCTTCTTTTATGCTATAATTATTATTGTTGTACTAATTGCAACCTGTTGTTTTATTCAGTGTATTCCAAATTTATTCACATTGTTTTGTCCTGCTTCCCGCTCTTAATCCTCTACAATTGCAATACATTCATAAATAAATTTGAATCTTCCATTTAAAATAAAAAATGAGGATATGTAGAGTTGTAATTGCAGGAATGTTCCAATCTTAGATGGCAAACCTCAGATAAAGAATGTTTCTGAGCAAATACAATTCAGGCAAACAAAGTCACTAAGGATTAGAGAGGGGAAGTAAACATATGTTAGACTTTAACTAGAGATAATTAATTGTATGGATTACTGTGCTGAACAGTTACGAAAGTTAAGCAGCAACCAAAGTTAACCAATGATGGAGGATAATGTGTATAAATGTAAAGGCCCTGTCACACTGTCCAACGGATGCAAAACATTTGTAAAAAGGACACAGCGGACGAGAAAAATGTTCCATCTGTTGTTATCCACTCTCAAAAGGGGCAAAAATTTGCATAACCAGAGCAGACAACACGGAAAGGAACGGACGGGGGGAGGACGCAGAGCAGATGGAAAGTGGATGCGGAACGGAAGCCTAGCGGATGGAAGCAGATGGGAGCGGATAGGTCCCCTCTACGAACATTTTTTCCATTTTAAATGCTTTCTTTGCGTGCTGCATCCGCTTTCATCCTTTCTTCGTCCATGCTACTAACGCTGCGCGTCCGTTCCGTGTCCATTCCGCTTCCTCCCTGCATCCGTTTACCGCTGGAACCGATGTGAGTTGCGCGGATGCACTGCGGATGCCTAGTGGATATAGCGGATGCGTAACGGATGACAACGGATGCAGAACGGATGTCCCCCATATGCCTAGTGGATGCAGAATGGATGCGTTGGATATGCGTTGGATAACCTTTTGAGCGGATGAAATGTCAATAGACGGATGCTGGACGGATAGAGAGGAAGCAAAACGGAGGCAGTGAGTACAGAACGGAAGCATCGTGTTAACCAACGGATGGCAAGTGTTTTTCTCCGTTTTACATCCTCTTTCCATCCGTTGGTGCAGTGTGACAGGGGCTTAAGACTATACTCCAATAAAGTTCATCATGATTCAGTTGTTCATGATCAAACAACTCTCCTGCCTTGTCATTACAACACTCATGCAATATGTTTCACGTATTTTGTGTACTCTTGATACACAAATCATAGAATGCATATTAATTTGACTTATATGTTAGTGGAAAGGATATTGAGTCAATGGTGGCAAAATTGTCAGTTACCTTTGGTAAGTCCCACTGTTGAAAGATGCTTCAAGAAAGTATTCAAGAAAGATAAAGGACAACTCCTTTATCCTGAGATTGATCTTCAGTTAAGAAGGGCTTTCTTAGTAATTCATTTACATTTCAAACAAAGATACATAAATATACCAGCAGAGGAACGAAAGAGGGAAAGCTGTGGTATCTTTCTATCCCTTACACATATTAAGAAAGATAACCTTTCTGAAGCAAAACAAGCCAAGACATAAAATTTACAGAAAACGAGTCATAAGTTGTTACCTTGTTTAGAAATCCTTTAAACCATTTTTACCAGGCTGAGATATGCTGCAGATAAGGGTATTTTCATTAGAATGTAGCTTATGGAAGCAATAATTGATATATAACAGGCGTGTCAATGGGTTGAATTATGTGTAAACAACATACAAATGATTTGTTTGCAAAGGGCTGTGTGCATAGCCTATCCAGTCAGTCGTTTCTAAATGTGAAAGGTAATTGTTGAAGGTTCAGGTTTTCCTGAAGACCTTTCCAATTTTCATTTGTCTAAAATCAAAAACTGGAAGAGATCATATTCGGTCATCCAGCCCAAGGTCCCTCTCGGTTGGAAAGCGTCCACATTCAAATCCCTCTCAACGAAGCTCCGCAAGCGGAAACCCCACCCTCTTCCTGGATAAGCATTCGCGAGAAATTCCGAATTACGTCACGACTCCCACGAATGTCAGAAAAGGAAATCAACACCGCGGCCGTCCCTGAAGGGGGGTGGGGTGGGGGGTGGAGGGACATCCGAAAAAATAAAAGAAAATAAACGAAGCGCACGGCCGGGCCGGCTCGACAATCCAGGAGCGCGTCTCTTTCAGAGCCAAAAACGAAGTTCAGTTCCCTCACACACCAAGAACTTCCCGGGCCTCGAAAGCCGAAGCCGGGGCCGGGGCCGGGGCATTTTTAGCCACCCTCCCCCTCCCCTTCCCCCCACGGTCGCCCCTCCCCAAACGCCACTCCGGGCCGACCCAGCGCGCGAGTCCCGGGCATCCCGTGACGCGTGCGCTCTTGCTGAGCCTCCCCCGACTCCTCCCTCCCCGTCCGCGACTCGTCCGTCCCAGCTGGCGTCCTTCGCCGCTCGACGGGCGGTAGGTTGTCGTTCTTCTCGCTTGCCGAGACGGTGGCCCGGCTTTCCTGGCTCACGTGGTGACCGGCGGGCGGGCGGGCGGGAGGGAGGGTGGGGGGAAAGGGTCTGTGGGCTAGTTTTTCTGGAAAGAGGGGGAAGGCGCCTGCCTCGCGGGAGACGAGAGGGGCTCTCCTCGCCTTTCTTTTTCTCTTCTCCCTTCCTTCTTTCGGCCCCTCGTGTCGCCAGTCGGCAGCGCTTTTCAGAAGGGACTTCCTGCGGCTGGGACGGGAGCTTGAAAAACGAGAAAGACGGCCGGGCTGGGGTTGGTTTGGGGTTTAGTAAGAAAACGAGAACGGGCAGCCGATAAATAAGAATTATTATTAAGTAGCAAGCAGCTAGTAAGTTAAGGTAGTTGGGAAAGCACGCGAAGGGGGTTCCTCCCCAGAGCGGCATCCGCAACTGATTTGCTGGAAGCGGAGTTATCCCAGTCTGAATTTGGTTCTTTGCTCCCCCATCCTGGTTTTAAGGCAAGGCGCAGGCCTTAAGGCCGCAGACCGGTTTCGGTATTGAACCCAGCCTTATCAGGCTGAGGCTAGCGGAGAGATGGTTTTGTCCCCCCGCCTCCCCCACCCCCCCACCCCGATGAATGGGGTGCCCGGTTTTGCAAGCCTTGATTTGTTTACCCAGGAACGAGACCCGCTGCAGTCCGTGGGAATTTGACTTCAGAGCGCTATGCGGTTTTGAAAGCGTTGCACTGAAAAAGCCAACGCACAAATACACATGGTGTCTTGCGGAGGAGAATTGCCGACGAATCCAAAATAGTTTGCGTTTTGCCAACAAATAGGGTGTAGGGGAGACAGAGGAGGAGGAGAAAACTTCCCTTTGTTTAGACCTCTTTTCAAAATTCTCAGGCCCTTTTTACTAAAGGAATTCAAAGGAGATGACATTCGTGATCAAATTTTCCGAAGAATTAAAGTTGATCAGTAGGTTGTAAACCAGCTGAGCTACGTTTGAAAAAAACAAACAAACAACTTTTCTTGTAAAGGCATTTTCAAGGAAGACTGAAGTTTTCAGGCCACTTAGCAGAAGTTGCTCCTCATCTCCCCCTCCCCTTACAAATATATACTTTATTCAGTTTGAATTGAGACTGAGACATTATGTCTTAGTAAATGGCTGGAGGAGTGCAAGTAGCATTGCTTGAACCGGCTTCTGTTTAGAGCAAGTAAGAAAAGAGGCTATTTGCCAAAGCCAGTATTTTGCTGACTTCTGGCTCATTAACACTGTAAAGTTTACCCAATCTGTGCCTTTCTCTTGTCTGAGCTAATTGAAGTATTAGCTTAAACAAATTTTGGGGAGATGAATTACTATCCCAATGAGTCCTGACAGATACCAGTCCTGTTGGAAGAAACAAATAATGGACGACATGGTCCACTGTAAAAGACTCACTCCCCCCCATGCTACACTTGGTTTAAACCTGGAAAGAAGTCAAGCAGAGAATTTTATCACAAAAAAATCATTTTTCACCTTTGTTAACAATGTTAACAGAGTCCCATTTTACAACCCCCCAGTATCTATATCATTTATGGGTTTTGTCTCACAGGATATTTATATTGTCACATTTGGATGCTCCTAACTCGGTGGCATTGATAGAAAGATACGATAGTATTCCTTATGAAGCATTGGTGTCTCTGCTCAGACTCTGAAATTGAGACAGTAGTACATCTGCTTCTGAAATACCATATCATCATTTTTGGAGGACAGAGTTAAATCTCCCCTCTAATTACAACTATCCAGGCTGCTCTCATGACAGTTGTATGGTACTTCGTTGAATTGGGAAATCTCTAGAATGAATGCAGATGTTTTTACTAACATTGTGTCCATTCGAAGTTTCTGGACCTGATTGGTATACCTTGTGTAGGCTTGAATAGTTGTCCTTTTAAAGTTGGATGGAATATAATGTATTCTTAACTTCTGTTTGGTGTACAACCGTATATTTATAGAGAGTTTCTCTGCCTGTAAAAGTCCATATTAATAATGGAATTCTTTTAGATTGCAGAACATTATGAAATGTGTTGTAAGAATTGCTTTTTCAGTACATCAAGTTCAAATAAGATGTCTCTCTCCCCCCCCTCCCTCTCCCTCTGTTCCAGAACACACATTGGTCTAAATCAATGAAAATATTTTTTTTAAAAGCACCTCTATTGAATGTAGTGCAGGGAAGATGGATAGTGTCTTCAAGGAAAATGTTATAGATCATAATATCTAACCTTTCCAAGAATCCCCAGTGTAGAGTTCATATTTCCATCCTCTCTCTCTCTCTCTCTCTCTCTCTCTCTCTCTCTCTCTCACACACACACACACACACAAACACACGGCTCTTAAATGTACAGGTTGTTATGAAGACGTGTGCTGCTTGTATTAGTTATAGTTACTTTGAGATTAAAAGCAGAAAGAAATAACCAGCGTGGAAAAGTTTTCTGGTAACGTTTCAAGCACAATACAAGACCATTGTATAGAAAACCAGCTAGTTTAAGAATTAAAAGATGAAAATAGAGATGTTAGTGAAAAAATGTCCAGGAAAGATTATTTGTACTGTAGCGTAACTTACATTATTTATATAGCACCTTAAAAAGAAGCTTTCAGTCTTAAAAGTGCAACTATTATGTCAGTAATTCTGCTACATGATATTGTTCTGTTTGATAGACATGTTCAGTGTTTCTGTGTTTAATATATTTGGATTTCTGGCTTGGCTTTAACAAGGAACTGTAGAAATCTGTTCCTGTTGTTAACTTTCTTTGCAACATTTTTAAAAATATCTTATATTCTCCATAGTGTTTTCACATTTAAAGTTACTTCAGTTCTATATGACCTGAGGTAATACTATTGAGAAAAAAAAATAGCTAATAAAATGTACTCACTTTCTTTCTCATTTTACTGAATGCTGACATTCAATCTTACCTTCTTTTTGAACAAATGGATAATAAAGAATGATCTTTATGGTTTTTATAATGTGCCTTTTAAAAATTGTCATTTCATGCTGCTCCTGGCAGAATGTTCCTATTGTTTGAACAGAACTCTCAAATTCTTCTCCAAAAGCTTCAGATGCCCATTTGGTAACAAGACTGGCAGGATAAAAACATTGTCACTGTCTTTTTTCTTTTCTTCTTTTTTTCCAAAATTGGTTTAAAAACAAACATAAACAAACAAAACATAAAAAACATTAAGCCATATAATATATATAATATATATATATATATATGTACATGTTTTCTTAGGTTTTCGCGGGTACTTACATGTGTGCTGTTTAGCTTCCTTCGGGTATTATCCCACGTCATTGTAGTTCTGTTAAAGTTGTAGCAACGTTTCAGCAGAATCTCATCTGCCATCATCAGGCTTCTGTATGGATGTGGGTCTTACAGCTCCTGGTTTTAAATTTGAAACCAGCCTCAAATTTAAAACCAGGAGCTGTAAGACCCACATCCATACAGAAGCCTGATGATGGCAGATGAGATTCTGCTGAAACGTTGCTACAACTTTAACAGAACTACAATGACGTGGGATAATACCCGAAGGAAGCTAAACAGCACATATATGTACATACATACATATATACATATACATATACATATACATATACATATACATATACATATACATATACATATATATATATATATATATATATATATATATATGTATGTATGTACAGTGTGCCAGTTGGTTTACAAATTGTTTTGTGCTACCATTTCGTAGTCTTCAATTACAATTACATTATATATCCTCTCATACTTTCAATCAGATATCAAGTATATTAATATCTTTATTAATCAATCATTGATTATACTTTTATTCATGATTTATAAAATAATCATATTTTACTTAGTTTATTTTGCAACAAATCATATTATCCTCCCAGATCTATCCTAGAATCATTTTGTAGATATAAATAAAAAAAGAAAAAAAAAGAAAATACATCTTTATATATTTATTATTTTCTAAAAATCTACATATTTCATTACTATGTTTTGTTATCTAACTATTGATAGAATAGATCCCAAATTTTATAAAATTGTTTGTCATCTTGTTCTCTAATTTCAAATGTCAGTCTACATTCCAATATTTTAATTTCAAATGTCAGCACATTCCAATATTTTCTTAATGATCTCCTCCTGTGATGGTGTCTTCTCATTTTTCCAATTTTTAGCAAATACAATCCTAGCCGCTGTTAATATATTTACCATAAGATATTTCAAATCTTTGCTATATATTTCAGGCAAAATTCCCAATTAAAAAAATCTCTGGTTTCAAGTCTATATGCTTATTTGTCATTTTTTCCAGCCACATGTGGATTTTAGTCCAATATTTTTTAGCATGTGAACATGTCCACCACATATGGTCACATGAGCCAGGTGTCTGATGACATTTCCAACACTTTTCGGACTTATTCTTAAACATTCTTGCTTTTCTTGTCGGGGGAAAGTGCCACCTGTAAAACATCTTATACAAATTTTCTTTATATGCTGTTGACCTTATAATTTTGAGATGACAATTTTTGCCATTTCTTTAAATCAATCCCGTATCCAAAATTCTTCCCCAAGCAATCGTCGTTTCTTTAACTTGTTCTTCTTCTAATTTAATTTCTAATAAATATCCATACAATTTTTTAATCACCTTTTCATCAGTACCTGTCAAAATCTTATCTAAATCAATCAATTTATCATAAAAACCTTCTGTTTTAAAATCTTTATCATACCTTGATTGTATTTGCGCATATGAAATTCATCTTTATACCTTGTTCCTCGAATTTTTGCATAGATTTAAGTTCACCCTTTTCATTCAGTATTTCACCATATCTACCTGTTTGTTCCTTTTTGTATATTATAGGATAAGAAAATGCTTCAATAGTCGATAACCAGACTGGAATTTTCAAACAACATTGTCTTTTAGTCTTCTCCCAATTTAACAACAGAGACTCCCACATATAATGTCTTCAAAAGTACCCCTGTATTTTCGTTCCTTTATGCCATAAAAAAGCATGCCACCCCAACAACAGATCATGTCCTTCTAATGTCAGCAATCTAGTATTTCTTAATGTTATCCATTCCTCTACCCACATCAGTTTCGTAGCTTGATAGTACAACTCCCAATTAGGCAAGCCAAATCCTCCTCTTATTCAAGAATCTTGCAAAAGTTTTAACTTTATTCTCGCCTTCTTACCTTGCCATATATATTTCAACACGATTTTATTTAAATCTTCAAAATAATCTTTTCCAAGCCTGATTGGAACTGTTTGAAACAAATATAAAATTCTGGGTAATGTATTCATCTTGATTGTTGATATTCTCCCTATTAGTGGCAGTTATAAATTTTCCCATTTCGCCAGATCTAGCGCTATCTGCTGCTTAAATTATTAAATTATTCTCTTTTAGTGTCCTGCATCTTGCTGTCAAATATATTCCCAAGTATTTGATCTTATTCGTGACCTGGATTTTCAGTCGGATCTAGCGCTATCTGCTGCTTAAATTTAACATAATTATTCTCTTATAGTGTACTGCATCTTGCTGTCAAATATATCCCCAAGTATTTGATCTTATTCGTGACCTGGATTTTCAATAGGTCTGCTAATTCTTCCTTTTGTCTTGATAACATGTTCTTTGTCAGAATCTTTGTCTTATCTTTATTTATTTTCAGCCAGCCACCTTTCCATATGTCTCTAATTTTTCTATCAATTTTGATGCTGTGTCTAGTGGATCTTCTAAGATGAAAACCAAGTCATCTGTGAATGCTTGCAATTTAAATTCTTCCTTTTTAATTTTCATCCCTTTTATATCCTTTTTTTCTCTAATATTTATGTTTAACACTTTCAAGGTTAACACAAACAACAAGGGTGATAGTGGGCATCCTTGTCTTGTTCCTTTTCTTATTTCAGTAGAGTCTGTCAATTCTCCCTCTATCATTACCTTTGCTGTTTGCTTATGATATATAGCTTCTATTGCTTGAGTAATTTTTTCAGTGAAGCCCATCTGTTCCAGCAGTAACAACATGAATCGCCGGTTCACATTATCAAATGCCTTCTGTGCATCTAGAAATATCAAAGCCATTTGTTTTTCAGGATGAGCCTCATAGTATTCCAAAGTGTCCAAAATTACTCTTATATTAATTTGTCTCTTTGGCAGAAATCCATTTTGATCAAAAGCTGTTTAAATATTTTTTAAGTCTTTCTGCTAATATTGAAGCAAAAATTTTATAATCTGCATTGAGTAAAAGAAATAGGTCTATAGTTCGTAATTTGTAATGGATCGGCCTCCTCTTTTGGAATAAGTGTAATATAAGCTTCTAACCATGTTTTAGGTATCCTCTTCTTTAACATAACTTCATTCATGACTTCTAAGAATGAAAGATTCAATGATTTTTGTAATGTTTTATAAAATTCTGCCAGAAGTCCATCTGGGCCTGGTGCCTTTCCATTATTTTGCTTCTTGAGTGCTTCAGTTAACTCCATCATTGTTATATTGCTTTCTAACATTGTTTCAATCTCTTTAGGTATCTGGGGTAGATTAGCATTCTGCAGATACTGTTTAAGTCTTTCCTCATCAATATTCTCTTGTGTATATAATTTCTCATAATAGTCTTGTATGATTTCCTTCTTCTCTTTGCTACCATAGCAAACTTGGCCTTGTTCATCTATTAATTGCAATATTTTCCTTGACTCTTTGTCCTTTCTCAATTTATATGCTAACCATCTACCTGGTTTATTTGCATCTTCAAAATACTTCTGTTTAGCACCTCAATTTTTTTGTGCTAGCTCTTCTTTTTCTGTTAGACCCATTTTATGTTTGGTTATATCCATTTTTAACTTGATATCCTTTTTCTGTGGCATTTTCTGTAACTTTTTTTCAAGTCCTTTATACTCATCCTCTAATGCCTTAGAGGCTAATCTTTTTGTGGTATTTCTTTTCCTTGTATAGTCTATTATCAAGCCTCTGGCATATGCCTTCATTGTATTCCATACATTCTGAATTGATGTATCTTCTTTTTTGTTTTCTCTAAAGAAATAGGGCAGTTCTTTCTCCATCCACTGTGTAAAGTCTTTTTCCTTTAGAATAGTATTATTTAATGTCCATCAAGACCTTCTTTGTCCTTTCCATTTAATTGTCATTGGATTATGATCTGCCCAAGTACTTGTTTCAATGTTTACTTCTTGAATATTGGTTAACAATTCTGTTGACATCCATATCATATCTATTCTGGACCATGATACATGTCTATTTGAATAAAAAGTGCATTGTTTGGTTTTAGCATTTCTTTCTCTCCATGTATCTTTTAAGTTTATTTTGTCCACCATTTAAAAAAAGGATTTAGGGATGATCTTTCTGCTTTGCTTTGTTGTTTTCTGTGCTGTATAATCCAGTTTATTGTCTACAATTCCGTTAAAATCTCCCATCAAAACTATATTAGCATAGTCCAGTTCAATTATTTTCATGTGTAATTTTTTATAAATTTCTTCTTGATTATCATTCAGGGCATAGATTGCAATCAGGAATGTTTTTATATTATTATTTCCACCATTAGTATTCTTCCATCATCATCAGTATATATCAATTTCGTTGGGATAATATATTTAATATATAGGAACATTCCTCGTTTCTTTCACTGTGTCAAAGAAGTAAGTATTTTCCCTAATTTTGGCAGTCTCAGCAGTTGTTCATGTTGCTTTTTAATGGGTACTTCTTGTAGACAAATTATATCAAATTTTAATTTCTCTAATTTATGAACAAATTTCCTTCTTTTAACAGCTGAATTTAGTCCATTTATGTTGATTGTAATTAATTTTTTTTCTTCCATGGTTAAATTTTGTAGTTAGGTTTAACAGCTCTTGTAGATCTTGGTTCACGTTGTTCTTTAGTCTCCTCCTTTCTGCCTACTGCACCTTCTTCTTTTCTAGTCGTCATTTGGTAGTCCTCTTGGAATTCAATTAATGAAATTTCTTTTTCTGCCTCTTTCTCCTCTTTAAAAAATTCTGCGTAAAATGATACAGCTTTCTCAACTGAGACAATTCTATATCTCTTTTCTTGCCATGTGAACATTAAACCTTCCGGAATCAGCCATCTATAATTCACCTCTTTTTTAAGTAACAATTTGGTCAAGAATCGGTATTCTCTTCTCATCTCTCTCACTCTTCTAGGCACTTGTTTCAAGACCACAATCTCCTTATCTTTGTATTTCAATGTTTTCTCTCTTGCCACTTGCAGTATTTGTGTTTTAATGGCTTTCTTTGTAAATCTGATGTGAACTTCTCTTGGTAAACTATTTCTCATCGCATATCTTGTAAAGACTCGATAAACCTCATCTATTCCATCCATCATCTTCTCTTGAGTTGTTTCCAAAGCTTCAGTAGTACTTCTATCATTATCTCGGCTAGGTTTTGTCCTTTTTCTTCCTCTACGTTTTGAAACCTGAGATAAAATTCTGATCTGTCCATCTTCCATCTCAGCATACCACTTTTATCTTGCTCAACCATAGTTAATCTGTTATTAATATCTCCAATCTTCTTATCTTCTTTGTTTATCCTTTTTCTTCAATTTTTTGGAGTCTCTCATCATACTTCATCATCATTTGTTGGATGTTCTCCACTTTTTCATTGGTTTTCCCTGTTCTTTGTTTAATATTCTCTGTTCTTTGTTCAATGTTCTCTATTCTCTTTTCAATATTCTCTGATCTTGTTTGAATATTTTGAATTCCTTGCATAATCATCTGCAGGGTCACTTTTTCTTGTTCTTTTTCTTGCTTTAACATTGTCTGTATTGAGTGTTGTCCTCCAGATGGTAGAGAGGAGGAAGCAGAAGTTGAAGAACCAGGAGTTGTTAACTTCCTACTCATTTTGAGAAATTCAAGATCTTTCAAATTCTTCTAGACCTTAATCCAGTTGTGAAATAACCAATTACAATTCCAAGTAAAAATAGTGGAACAAAAGAAAAAACCAATTGGTAATAATAATTAAAAAGAAAAAAAGAAAAAAATTTCTTCAGGCTCTTGTATACCTTAATCCAATTGATTAATTAGATAACAATAAAAATTCAAAAGTAAAGAAAAAGGGCATAAGCACACCATAAACAGACACACACACACACAAAAAGAAAAATTGTAAAGTCCCAAGAAAGGCAAAGAGGTGAGAAAAAAGACAAAAGAAAAAAAGAAAAGAAAAAGATTATTCAGGATCTTCAACACCTTAATCCAATTAAGAGATCTCAAATATAAAAAAAAAATACATAAAAAGAAACCATAAAGAAACCAGTATGAAAGGTAAACAAGTTCCAGAAAGCCAAAAATCCAAATAGAAAGAAATAAACTGATTGGGAGGGGGGGAGGTAGTACAGCTTAGAAAAAATGAAAAAAAAAACACCACACTGCACTTTGTTTCATTAATCCAAGGCTGTTATTATAGCTCTCTTCTCCAAGGGCTTATCACCTTTTCTTTTCCTAAATTTCAACACCAGACTCCAGCTGCTGATAGAAACTCAGAAGAGCACCTGCAATAATACTCTGCTATGCTCTTCCCTATATCTTATATCAACCAGGCAATGTCCTTGAAACAAAGTCTCAGTCCTTTCTCAGCTTCGTCTGGTAAAAAAACCAGGATACTTCCAAGCCTCTAGTTGGCAGTGTTGCAAGGTTTCTTTCTCTTTCAGTTTCCCCCTCTCCTTTTCCAAGCAGAATATCATAAAAATTAATTAAAAAAGAAAAAAGGTATTTAAGAAATAACTATAAGGGAATCTCTGGCTTAAAATATTCTAAAATCAAAAAGGAGAAAAGAATAAATAACAAGAAAAAAAAAAAAAGAAATCAGTCCAGTTTCAAAATATAAGATTGTGTATAAAAAATCCAGCAATGAAAAGAAATATTACTTTGACATTCTTGGTTAAAATCGCCAGTTAATCACTTCTGTCAAAACTTTTACAGATTCTTTCTTTTCTTTAGGGTGTCCTTTCAAGTCTTAAAATATTTTTAAAAAGGTTCTCACCAAACCGGCACGCTCTCTCTTTCTGTTCTCTTCTGTCTCGGAGCTATCCCAGCTTCAGCAGCTTTAATGGCTGCCTCTTTGCCGCTGGCAAAAAGAGCTTCTCCTGGACCTACCAGGGACTTTGCGGTATCCCTGGGATCATCAGGATGCACTCTTTACATTCGCCATCTCTTCGGGACGGTTTAGATCCGATTGGACCGTCCAGGAGCAAAGATAATCGGCAGCAGTCTCAGACCGCCAAGATCTCAGGTGCTTCCCATTCTCTTGATAGTTGATGACATGTTTCTACATCTTGATTGGAGTCAATCTGTGCTAAGTTAAATTGATTGGACATGATTGGAAAGAAACAGAACTCTCTATAGAAGGCCTCACAGCTGACAATGCATTGCATTGGGTAGCAGAGTGAAAGCCATGAGGTTAAACGAACTGCCTGCAGAGCTCAGAGACAGGATTATTGCAAGGCGCAGGTATGGGGAAGGCTACAGTAAAATTTCTACTGTAATGGAAGTTCCTAAGAGCATAGTGTCCTCCATAATTCTCAAATGGAAGAAATTTGGCTCAACCAGGACTCTTCCAAAAGCTGGTCAAACTGAGCAGTCAGTGGAGAAGGGCTTTAGTAAGAGAGGTGACTAAGAACCCAATTGAGTTCTGGAGATCCGGTGTAGAGTTCCAGAAGGACAACAATCACTGCAGCCCTCCATTGATCTGGACTTCATGGCAGAGTGGCTAGATGGAAGCCTCTCCTCAGTGCAAAATACATAAAACCCACTTGGAGTTTGCAAAAAGGCACCTGAAGGACTCTTAGACTGTGAGGAACAAGATTCTCTGCTCTGATGAAACCAAGATTGAACTTTTTGGCCTCAGTTTTAAATGTTATGTTTGGAGGAAACCAGGCACTGCCCAATATCATCTAACAGTAAAGCCTAGTGGTGACAGCATCATGCTGTGGAGGTGTTTTACAGCAAAAGGGACTGGGGGACTGGAGGGTTGAGGGACAACTGAATGGAGCAAAGTACAGGGATATCCTCAGTGAAAACCTTTTCCACAGTGCTCAGGACCTCAGGCTCAGCTTAAGATTCACTTTTTAACATGACAAGGATCTTAAGCACACAGCCAAGACAACACAGGAGTGGCTTAGGAGCAACTGTGAATGTTCTAGAGTGGCCCAGCCACTGACTTGAACCCTATTGAACATCTTTCAAAATGTCTGTCCACTGACAGTTGCCATCCAACCTGATTGAGCTTGAGAGGATTTGCAAGGAAGAATGGCAGAACCCCCACCCCCTCCAATCCAGGTGTGCAAAGCTTGTCGCATCATACCCCAAAAGACTCAAGGCTGTAATTGCTGCTAGAGGTGCTTCAACAAAGTACTGAATGAAGGGGCTGAATACTTATGCCAAGTATTGCATAATAAAATTGACAAAAGGGAGAGGGGTTTGAATACTTTCTGAATATATCGTATTTATGTTAAAATATTGTATGTATAGCACAATGTTGGTTTAATCATTGTGATGAATGCCTTGGATCCTGCAGTTGTCTCTGTAGTTCCAAAAAGATTGTATAGGTGACATTGTGAGCCACCAGCTTTCATCTGTAGAAAATGAAAAGAAAAGAAATGAAAAAAGGAAAGGGCACAAATATTTAAATACAAGCTAGGGCTAAAGGTTACATGCAAATGATCACTTAATGTTTCTTTGGCTGACTGAACTTGCTCTTCCTGTATGTAAACACATTGACTTCACTATTTTTTCTGTGGTTTCCTCTTTTATCAATACTATACTTATACTACTATACTTATAATCCTTTGCTCATGTTAACCCTGTAAAATTTTCTCATAAAAATGCAAGGAAAATCTGTTTTGATTGTAACCTGTTTTAATGCAGGTTATTCAAAAGGATTGGGATTTGAAATAATGGATGAACAATCACAGGGTCTGCCTGGTCCTCCTACGTCTCAGTTTCAGCCACAGGTAAACTAATCTAGATAATCTAGTACAAGCAGTCAGTCAGGAGTACATTAATATTAAAAGAACTGTTATCGTATAGACCAGGGGTAGTCAACCTTTTTATACCTACCGCCCACTTTTGTATCTCTATTAGTAGTAAAATTTTCTCTAACCGCCCACCGGTTCCACAGTAATGGTGATTTATAAAGTTGGGGACAAAACCCCTACCACCCACCATGAAAGCTGGAATGCCCACTAGTGGGCGGTAGGGACCAGGTTGACTACCACTGGTATAGATTGAAAGGTGTTTTGAATGCCAATGTTATTATGTATTCCAATTATGTTATTATGTATAGAGGAGATCCCTGCAAGGATTCTATAACTAAAACTGATCATAGTAAAAGCATAACTTTTGAAATACTTTTATTTTTTGAAGCCAAATTTAAATAATTCTCCTGAAACCAGCAGTCACCTTAGCAGAAATGACACAAATTTTATGTTTTCAAAAAGTATTTCCTTCCTTAAAATGAAATCTCTGATGCTATATTCTTTTACTTTTTGTTTTGGATGAAAATCTAAGTGTGCAATTAATTAATTGCAATTAATTTCATTGGATGTAGTGACTTTATTTATACTGCAGCTCCAGCAAAGATGTCTATAACGTGAGATCTGAGGCTCACGGGGTGGGAATTGATGGTTCTCAGGCAAGAGAGGAGCACTCTGTAAATGTATCACAGTTGTCCAAGGCCATTAAGGGAGATGACAAATACATTGTTGTAAGCTGCCCAGATTTGTGTTCTGAGATGGGTGGCCATATGGATCTTTTAAATTAACTTTAAGTTTATTTGGAAGGGCAGTCAGAAAAAGCCTGTTGAGAATATATACAAGTATACACACATTACAGTGGGCTTTCTGTCTGTTGGTAAGAGTTCATTCTTCTTGTCTGCAGTGAAGATTCTCATCTAGCTGAGCATTGTGAGTATTCTACCAAATGAAGCTGACAAATTGTAGAAAGATTACACAGCTGGAGATTGGTGATTTTCAGCTCAATCTGTAAAGCTACCTGTTTACCCTGGATAAACTGTTGTAAAGCTAACAGTTTATCCCTGGAAGAACCAGGTTATGGAGAAAAGGGATTTTTGCCACAATGGTGTTTCCAAGGAAAAATCTTTTTTCTTATAAATCTTATAAATTACAATTTATATAACCCAATCTTATTCTTTGTCTACCCTCTCTACTTCAGATTTTTTTTTTGTTTTTAGAAAAAACCCTTCAACATATTCCTATTACTGAATCTATTGTCTATTGCCTATCTGCTAAAGTGGACAGGAATAGATTTTGTTACTTACTATAAAATGTGTATTTTTTCAAAGATATTTTGGTTTCTAGTGATATGTTCTCATACTAGTATTCAGCCAGGCTCCAGAATTGCTTCAAATCAGAGGTGGTATTCAGCAGGTTCTGACCAGTTCTGGAGAACCAGTAGCGGAAATTTTGAGTAGTTCGGAGAACCGGCAAATACAACCGCTGACTGAAGATTTTACAGTGTCCTTCCCCTGCCACACCCACCAAGCCATGTCCACAGAACTGGTAGTAAAAAAATATGAATCCCACCACTGCTTCAAATCTTCGGGATTATTGTTGTATTTTGAGAAGAATAGAAATGTGCAAATAGGTTAAAGTTGCTCAATGTAATGTAACAAAAATATTTTTACCTTCAGGTTGTGCTTGCAAGTGAGTATTTCTGCCAGAAACACACCCCCACTCTTCATATTGAAAGTGACATAGAAATTTTATTTTTCAACAATCTAAGCTTCAAGAGTATAGCTTCTTCTGTTTTGAACAGAACAGTTTTTTAAATGCTTCAGGATTGGTGAAGATAAATGCAATGAAAGAAAGACTAGCTTAATAGAATGTTGCAATCATAATTTCTGGAGGGGGAGAGTGTGATTAAACATCTGCAAGAGATGATGTGGCCTTGTGGCTTTTGCTGCAGAGCAGAATGTTAAATCATAAATTTGAAGACTGTCCTTGCTGTCTGATTTGTGAAAGGGTTTGCATCAGACAGATGTTGGCACTTTAGCTGACTGAAAAAAGACCTGTATCGTGCTTGAATAATACCAGGGATAAAAATAAAAGCTCTGGAATATAAAGAATCAGAGCAGCAATAATGAGGAATAAGGCAGTGTGCAAGGTGATTTTTAGATAATGTGCCAATATAACTGGTATCCCTTCAATGTTTTTTCATAGTCCCAAGGGAAACTGTCTTCTATTGTCCTAGAAGAGAAAAAGTACTGTATTAGGTCCACAGAACGTTAAGTCAGTACAAAATAGTCCAGCTTTCAAATAATTGAAAGTAATGGTTAACAAAGCAAAGTTACCTCTTGGATTTTGGAAATCATTAGCAAGAATGTGCTTCTCTTTCTCTTTTGCAAGCATCATTTTGAGGGATTCATAAAAGTGTTTGGCCCTACTATTGTTGGAGGAATGGACCTCCATTGTGGTGGAATGCAACCATTTAATTAAAATGCTGAAACCTGGTCTATAGATGCAGTTCTTTAGTAAGGAGTGGAAAGGCTGTTGACAGGCACCAAATTCAATGAAATAGTTGAATTTGGACTGAAAATACATTTTACGTAGTGGTTATGTTTTCCTCCCTATAAGTATAGTGTGAAAATATGTGCTTATTGTTATGGATCGGTGCTTGTTTGATTATACTTCAGATGGCATTTGGCAATTTTTTGTCTCTTTTATGGACTTTGTATGCAGTGCCAGGCAAATCATGCTGTAGTCTGACAAAGGAAAAGAGGAAAGAATTGACGTCAAATCAGGCAAGGAGAATGAGAGTCTGTTCTGTTCTTGTAACTCTCATCTCAGTCACAAACTATGGATTTATTCTGAACATAGGAATGAGTTGAAATAGGTCATTTTAGTTCAGTATATGAATTTCTGCTTTGTTTGGAAAATAAAAATAATAAAAAAAACCTTGTTAGATACTCGAGAAGATACCACCATTTTTTTAAAAAATATGCCTGGTTGCAATGCAGTCTAATCATTGCTATATAATATGTTCTCTGACCAACTGATGGCCCTATTATCCATGAGTTTATTCCTTTTCCAAATTCCTTTATGTCTGGGAGGGAGTCCCGCTATATTGCTGGAGATGTGCAGCTATGTTGCTTCTCATGTCAGGTCTCTGTGTCTGAATTGTATGACACAACAAGAGAGCAGATGAGACAAGCTGTCAGTCAGCCACACTGCCCTTTGAAGGAAGACCACTGGGGTTGGGTGGGTAGAGAAGATGCTGCAAATGGGCTGTGAAGTTTACATACAGTGCCCACTGTTAAACAGATTACCTCTAATGAAGTGTCTAATGCTCAGGCTATCTCAGTCTAATTCTCAGTGGCAGTTCATCTCTCAACTGCCAAAAACCCCACCACCCTCTGGCCCTCTCTCGCCACTCTGGCCGCCAAACACAGAGAGGTGCCCGGTCTTAATAAAGCCAGACAGTGTGTGATCTGACATGCAAATGTAGGTCATTGCATATGTAAATGTGTGATTACAAACCTGCATGCCAAAACACATTAGGGAGACTTTGCTCTCAGCAGGCGGCTGTCACACTGCCTTCGTAGTTCATGATAATGTTTGTCAAGTTGCTGTGCAGACAGAGGATGCAATTCGCTATTCCAATTTTGAAATATATGCTGGTTAAACAACCTCAGAAATACTCCAAACTTAATGAAGCTACATCCCGTTTCTCTGTAGCCTGAGCATTTGAATAATAAGAGAGAGCTCCCCAAGTTTGAATGTGTTTCTCTAACTGCTAAGGCTGAATTCATTAAACCTGCATAGGCGCTTGGAATATGTTTTTTCTTGAATTGGTACGCTGCCATTCCTATCAAAGCAGCTCCATGTTTGGTCTCTGCTTCATCTGGTGAATATTTTTGATTGTGGGGATGAGTAACCAACCAATGAGTCAAAAGTTGATTTTTAGTAGTCATTGAAATTTTAAAGGGAGTATTTTTGTTCCCAAATCATTTTGAATTGCTACACTTTTTTGGGAGGGGAGCAATATAAACTCTAGAAATGAGAAAATTGTTGTTCTCCTCCAGATCTTTTTCCTGTTGTTGTTATTTCAATTTAGACTATTGTATTTAGTGGACAAATCTGTAAAACTTTAATGTACAAACAGTATACAGTATAATAGAACAGAGTACAGCCTGGAGCAGGGGTTGCCAACCTTTTGGACCTCAGGGACCACCAAACTCATAAATTTAGATCCTAGGGACCACTAACCGGTTCTGTGGGTGGCTTGGTGGTCACGTGGCTGGCTGGGCATGGCTTGTATGTAAATATTATAAATATTTATATAAATATTGGATTTTTTTATAAAAAAGAGCAACTTTTACCCAAAATCAGGCAAAGCAGCCAGGCAGATTGAGTTGCTCACAGAATCACAGATTTATTCAGAGATCTAACAATCTGCCATTGGCTAGCTCATAGTCTGTTACAAAATTTGCTTGCAAGCAAACTCATAACATTTGCTAGCAAGCAAACTCAAAAAATTAACTCACAACACACCATGTATGTAACTATTGAATTTTTTTATTAAAAAAAACAACTTTTATCCAAAATCAGGCAAAGCAAGCAGATTGAGTTGCTAACAGAATCATTCAGTGATCTATCCATCTGCCATCGGCTAGGTCAGTCTCTCAAATTTGCTTGCCGTGAGTCTGCTCTGAATTTGCTTGCAAGAAAACCTTCAGTCCTAAGGGAGGTTGGGCTGTGCTTAGCTAGAAAGCAAGAAATCCAACCATTTCCTGCTTCCTAGCTAATCTAAATCTCCCGACAGAGCAGAACAGATGATGGTCGGAAAAAAGGAAAAATAGCAACTTAGCAGACAAGTTTGTTGGGTAAGGAGTGAGTGGGTGGGGAGGGTTCCCGTGGGCCATGTGGGCTGAGCAGCCTTGTGTTTCTACGTAGCCTGGATTCATTGAGATTTCTCTGCAGCCCACCAAAATTTCCTCATGGCCCACCAGTGGGCGACAGTTGGTCTAGAGTATTATCTTACTGATTGTCTTGCCTTGTATATATAAAATGTCAGCTGTGTATTAATCAAGTGTGTGTCTTTTTTAATAGTAAATTGTAAAAGAACATCAAGAATGGAAGTGGGGGAAAACTAGAGTCTAATATTGATTTTTATCTTCTTGATTTTGTTTAAAGCAGTACAGTAGGGGTTACTAAACTGATCTCTTTTGTAATGTTTTCACACAGGTTCTGATTGTGGTTTAGTATATATTCCATGTATTTATATCAGTTATGAGTTAAACTTTTAGTTTTTTTTCTCCAGTAATGAAACACTATGCTGGTTTTTATCTCTCCTTCATATTTTTTTCTTCATCTGCTGTAGCCCAAAAGAAATTTGTCTTCTGAATATAAGACCTATATAAACAATATTAAACTGACCAATAGACGAACATCCATCCATCCATCCATCCATCCATCCATCCATCCATCCATCCATCCATCCATCCATCCATCCATC
>BLBF01000020.1:916693-1003611 GCA_015471245.1 Laticauda colubrina
CAAGCTAAACAGAATGTGCAGCGTTAGTCAGATAGGCACACAGATAAATGAGTGAGCTAAGCTTGTATGTTTATTAACATACAGTAAAAATAACAGATACGCTTGTGCTATCAAGAATTTATTTAATTCCAGTATAAGTTTATAGCATAGTCAAAAACAGTCCAATATTCATTTACCATGTAGTCAGTCCATTCAGGGATATTCAGTTAGCAAAGTCCATGTAGAATATCCTATTGTCAGTTCACATAAATCAGTCTGTTGTTGTCTCTCCCGTTCGAGCAATGCAGTCTTGCTTCCAAGCAGTAATCAGGGATCATCAAAGCCAGAGAGAGAGCGAGCAAGCTGTAGCCTTGCTACTTTTATATGGTTTTCATAACCACACCCATAGTTGCGATTTTACATTTAAAGCTGCATACACTAACTATGATTCATAGTTAGTATTTCACCTAAAACAGTTAGGGTGAACAATGTTATCCCTAACAAGTGCAGTGGAACCGGGCCTTTAGTAATCAGTTGCATGAAAAATTACATTTGAATTTCATGTTTTACACTTTTCTGTGCTGCCTGAGGACTAGAAAAAGAAGAGGGGAACAAGTGCCCTCTTTTTGTGCTTATTTTCTAACGGCATTTTTATTTAATTTTTATTTGTGGTTTGATCAATGAGAACATATTTAATCTACCTGTGACAGAGCCGACTCACAAAGAGGCCTGTCAATCTCCTCAAATTCAAAGTCCACCCCAATATTGGAAGATGCCTCTGTCACCTTATCAAATTCTATCCACTTGGCTTTTTACGAATTTTTTCCCATGAAGTAATCAGGCAAACAGTTGCAAGTTACACAAATCAGGTCTTTCCACCCAACATTTCCTTAAGGGTTTAACAAGAATAGATTAATGGAGACTTCCGGTTTGCAGGGCTTTGGCGGCAGGCAGGAATCCGCGATCATGCGCGGTTTCTGCCTGGGCTCGCCTGCCGGAGTGCCCCGAGCCATCTGGCTTCGGGGCTAAGCCACCCCGTAGAGGTCGGTGAAGACAGGGGAGGTTCCCGCAGGGTCAAGGAAAGCCACATCTTTCCTCCCCAGCTGGCTAAATTTCCTTTCCCGAAGGCGTTAGAGCGGTGGTCAGAAATGGCCGCCTCAAAGAAGCCTTCATCCAGAAAAGAATGTGCAGGAGGAAGAAAGTACTAAAGTGAAAGTTTTGGCTGACTGGGATAAGAAGAAACAATTAAGGCACCCTGAAGCTTGTGTGTATTTGGATTGTATGGTGACTTTGGGACTTTTGGAATTATATTGGAAGGATTAAAAACACTTGGGTGTTTGTTTTAAAAGAAGAAAAAAAAACTCTACAATGGCATCACTTGTGGATGAACTGAAAATAGAATTTAAAAAATATAAAGAAGAGGAACAAGAAGGGAAGGGCTCTCTTGGTTCCGTTTTTCAATTCTTAGAACTGGCGATCTTTCCCTACAAGAAACTACAAGAAAAGACTACACAACAAGAAGATTGGGACAAAGAAGAAGCCATCTTTAACGAACAAGTAACTTTACGTGGGGAAGAAAGGGGAAAGAATGGAGAATTTGAGAACTAAAAAAACAACCAAAAAAAGGAAAAATAAGGTGAAAAGTGGATATAATGTGAGAAAGCAACAGAAAAAGGGAATACAGAAAAGGGAAATCAAGGCAGAGAGACAAGGGGGTAAAAAGGGCAGAGAGAAGAAGCAAAGGAGGAGGGAAGAGAAGAGAAGATACAAGGGTCTTGTATCTTGTATCTTATATCTTGTGAAGCAATATATCAAGAAACTGGACTTATTTAGAGATAATGGGTCAAAATTTAATTGCAAAAGGGATTCTGCAAAGGTACATATGATTGTATTGTTATATTTGTATTTAGAAATAATATTAGAAAATTGGAAACAACGTATGAATTTGTGAAACATTTGTAAATAAAATAAATGGAATGAATTAAATGAGAGAATTAATTTAGAAAGGAATGGGAACATTTTAATGACATAATGTTTTAAAATGCAAGTGAAGTGAGGGTGAAGTAATCATGGAAAGTTTACAAGCGTTCCCATGGAAGCATGATACCTATTTGAAAAGTAATGTGATAAATGTGATAAAGATAATGTGATAAAATTTGAATGAATATTAACATTAATGATAGAATTGAATTGGTATGGATCATTGTTTAATTATATTATATATTTATACTTTTCTTTTTCTTTTTAAAATGTAGTGTGTAGCTTTAATGTACTACACAGAATCCGAATGGAAGTTACATTCTATGTTAAGTGTTATAATTTTAGGGGAAAGATATAAAGGCGTCATACTCCAATTAGTGACGACAGGAGGAATTTTGTTTAAGGAGAAAAGATAATAGATAGCTGAAATAGGACAGACAAAAAATATAAATACAATGATCTGTTTTGAGATGAAAGAAATAAAAATAAAATGAAGAAAGTTAAAAGAGGGAAGAAGCTATATAGAAAATGTAGAATGTCAATAAGATATGGAATGGTATATAAAAATGAGCATGAACTTGAATTGGTGTCTGTACAAAGAGATGTAACCCGGGATCAGGCTGCTTTCAAAAAAGAGGTTTTATGTTTTCATGTTCTGTGTTGTGTTTGTTTATGTTTGTTTCTAAAAATCAACAAAATATTTTCAAAAAAAAAAAAAAAAGAATAGATTAATGAATAATTTCACACAGAAGACATTAAATTCACTCAGGACAGATAGATAGTTTATGTGATTCCATAACCATCCCTGTAGTGAGATCAAACAGTTGGAAAGAGAAGGTGTTGTACATATGGGGGAAATGCACAATAGCAGCAACCCCAACTTATTCAGTCCCTTATCCAACCTCACAAGTATGGCCTCAACACTCAACAACATGCAGAATAGCTATCCTCCCAACTCTTGGGCACACAGTTTACGATTTCTACTCCTGTCTTTGGGTCATGATTTTAAGCACCAATCCTAAGGTCATGACTTTTTAAAGTACCACCTAAAACCTACCCAAACAAATACAGTGAATACTGCTTTATCATTAGCTTGCCAGATTTTGGTGCACACACCAAGGCTGCCCTCTCGTGTTCAACTTCATTAACAGATGAAATTAAACTGACTACAAAGAGACTGGGTGATCAAAAGCATTGATTAATATGAGCTAAACCCTGGACAACTCGGATTTCATCTCTCCCTATAAGGAATGGGATGATGTCTTATTTTGGAAAAATATTCAAGGAACAAAATTGAAACACGCAAATATATTTTACAAAATATTTTTATGTCTATTGTCTTCTATACTCTGTTTTAACTAGGCATTGTTCTCCATTCTTTATTTATTATTATACTCTAACTTGTAGTTCTGTGCTATAATATGCAATGTTTATTATACTGTTACTATTAATCAATATACAACAGTGTTTTAACTTTTACAAACCCTGGTTTGTCTTTAAATTCCCTCTCCCCCCCCCCCCCCCCATGTCTTCTCTTTTTCTTCTTAACTAATGGGCAGTAGGTAAAGCCCTTGCATCTTCCCAATGTTGGGCTTGGTTTGTCTGCACCTCTTGATTTTCCTTTAGACTTTTCAGTCACTGTGTGAGTTGGGCGGCCATATAAATTTAAGAAATAAATAAAATAAACACCTTTTGCCTGCTTTCTTTGAGTGCTGGTGCAGAACTTGCAAACCATGCAACATCTCCTCCAACATCTGTTTGTTTCAGGGCTGTAGATTTTATAAGGAATTCTGCTATGCTGGGGAGAAGATTCAAATAAGAGAGGTGGGCAATACAGTGGGTGCCTGCAGTTTTCTTAGCATCATATTGGAATTTGTGGGCATTCTGCAAGATGCTTTTGCCTTTTAGTAATTTACCTTTTATGAACTGATGTGCATAGCTACAGCTTTCAAGTTGGGTAGATGAAATTAAGATTGTTCTACTTTGCGAAGAAAAGTTACTTTTTCAAGCTGTTTTCTATAATCTATTTGTAAACTCCATGTTGTAAAATTTGTACAACATAAGATTTATGTGTTAACAAACAAAATAATTTATTTAATTAATATTGCATCACAGTTTTGAAAGTGAGAAGACACTGGAGTAAATGCAGGACCTCTTAGAAATCATGTATTAATAGATGATAATCAAATATTTATTTTACTTTAGTATTTGACATAATTATACATTAACCAATTAAACATTATTTAACATTTGCAAAGCAGATTACTGTTTCTTTCTAACTTTCTTTGGACTATTATGATTGTCAATGGATTATTTGGGTGTCATTCCTTTAAGTTATTACATTATGGATACTAATTCAAAATGAATTAGAGTTTGCCACTGCTGTTTTTTTAACCAAAAGAATGAGAGTAACTGTTCAAGACTATGGGGTAGAAGAGAGCAGTTTTACATCTCATTAATGGCATTTTCGTGCCAGAGGGTACTGAGAGTTGTCATGAACTTCATACCTTTTATTACTTAGCTTATCATTGGGGTTGTTCAGAAGTTGCCTAACAGAGAAAATAAAATTTCAACTTCAAAAAGATTTTGGAAGCTTCTCTTGCATGATCCCTCCCATTCAGTCTTTATTGAGTTTATTTGAATAAATCTGACTCCCCATTTTTTTAAAGTGATGGACCAAGAAGCTTGAGAGAAAATGGTGTACAAATAGATTTGAAAGAGCCAGAATCAGATGTGAAATGCTAAAGATAAAACATAGCTCAACAACTTAGAGATTTTTCCTTGATAAATAATCGTGATGTGTGTCCATGAGATCTTCTCAGAGGCAGTCAAATCTGATTTGGCAGTCATATGTGCCAAATCTTAGAATTTTGGTGCCAAAGTGTTCTAAGACAAAATAGTTTGCATTCTTGTCCAAAGGCCTACAGTAACTACAGGTACTGTATGTGCTCACTTGTAAACCTGAAGCTTTCATCTATACTTATATGGTTTTCATTTATGTTAGCCTCCTTTTCAGTTTGCATTAAATAAAAAAACCTGAACATACTCCCCCTTTCCATTTGTCAAGCTTTAATTTTCACATTCCATTCGGCTGATATATCTACTATTGTACTGCAATATTACTCAGTCTCCTTCCTGAGTCATAACTTCCAAATTAAAGGTGGTACTTTCTATCATCATAGAATTTGTAATGTATGAAGGTGATAAATAAAAATCAAAGCTTGTTATTTTTTAACAATTAAAATGGCTTAAAATATATTTATAATATTTTCTGTTAGATGCATCAGACTATGCAAGGGAAAAAATAAAGACAACAGTTGAATACTGAAAGTTGATTCTGAGTCCTACATCACTCTTAATGCCTTTTCAGTAATCAGAAATTTCCTATTTCTGAAATGCAATTTGTTTAAGATTTATGGAAATTAAAAAGAACATTCTTATTGACATTTTAATGTATCGTTATAAGGTAAAAGGTATTTAAAAAAAAAGCACCAGTATTGTGTGTGAGTTTTTGTGTGTTCCCTATACTGGAGCATTCTTAAAATAGTTTACAATATAAAGAATATGATATATTTTTTCCATCACTGTTTAACTTATCCTGAAAATCACATTCTTGTAACCCATTCTCTTTTTCCTTTCATATTAGTTTGTATTTAAATATTTATTTTTGAAACCTAACAAAGATACTGTGTTTCTCCAACAATACAGCCTCTACCAATAGGAAGGCCCAGCATGATTTCTAGGAATGAGGTGAAATTAAGCCCTGCCCCCATAATTTGGCCTATTTAAACCATGCGTTTCCCTGCCATTTCTCACATCATTCATTAGAATACACGAGGTGAAGAGAAACGGGGGAGAAGAGTGAGGGGGAGAAAACTTGCCTTTAGGAGTGCACTGCAGGAATACCCTGATCTACCGATAGAACATCAGCCAATAGAAGCTCCCCGAAGGCAGAGTCCCCAGCTGCTTCAGGGCATGGCGTGGCTGCCCGTGTCCCCTCGCCTTTAGGCAGTCTCTTTCGAGCGATGGAAGCTCCTCAAGTGCAGTCACCAGCCACTTTGATCGGCCGGTAGAAGCAGCCTCGGGGTGAGCGCACACACACACTCCCCTCGCCGCGAGGCCGCTTCTATCGGCCGATCGAAGTGGCTGATGACTGCACTTGGGGAGCTTCCATAGCCCGAAAAACACTGCCTAATGGCAAGGGGACCTGAGCATCCACACCACACCCCGAAGCAGCTGAGGACTTTGCCTTCAGGGAGCTTTCGTTGGCCGATAGAAGTGGACTTGCGGAAAGGTACATGCATATGGGCCGCTCTAGGTGGGGGAGGAAATTAAGTCACCCCCGAAAAGACGGCCTAGCCGTTTTTTTAGGGGTCCCAAAAAAAAAACAAGGCCCGGCCTTATTTTATGAGAAACACGGTATTTAAGAAAAAAATATAAGAAGCAACACATTAAAGCTTAAAAATATATGGATAGGTTTGTTACTCCAAAAGTTAATGATTGCAAAAGTTACTGAATGCAGTTACTCTTGTCTTTTGAACTTGTATTATTATTGTATTATTTCTGTTTTACTCCTTTAGTTTTTAGGATTGAATGTGTACACATGGTATTCCTGATCTTGTAACAGTTTGAAAATGAAAAAAAAAATGTCCACTTGTTAAGGATAGAAGAAATGGGAATGGAGTCAGAAGGAGAGAACAGTTGGAATAATATTGTCCTTGATTACTTATGGCTCAGAAGGAATCTATGCTGGAATGTAGTCTGGATTCCCAGGATGGAGGGGTGCATTCCAGAGGAAGAAGAGAGAATTCTTTAGGTAGTTTTGTGTGACAGAAAGAGGGTGAAGATAACCCTCCCCAATAGTTCCCAGAATATGCTTCCTGTAGATAATAGTCTACTTTAGTTTGACAAGATTCTATTTATAGGTGTGGAACAATTAACAAATCTGCTTGGAAGTGTAACTATATATCTTTCTTGATTGTTGGAACCTGACAAGAATCTTTGTCAAGAAAAATTACGATGTAAGGGGAACACTAAATTTATCATTGCTATTTTTTAAAAGAACTTAAGGATCCTTATATCAGTAAATGCTCTGTGCATTATTATAATTTATGCATACACCAAAATAGTAAAATGAATTAGATAGTCCTATGCCGAAACTAATTATGAAGATGTTTGGCTTTCCAGATTCTTGATTAAAGCAAGGGGGAAAAAAGGAAATATTTGGATTTTTTTTTTAAAGCTACAGGATCTTTTTTGTTTGTTCTGTCAAATTAAAAAATATTATGAATATTTCCTAATTTTTTAAAATACGTATGAAGTAATTAAGATGAGAAGAAAATAGGTCTATATTTGGAATTTTCATACTAAATCAAATTAACAAGAGAAAGGTTATAAAGGTTCTTCTTAATATTGTATAGATAAATTTTATGAAAGAAGTAGAAAATAATAGAGTCAGAAATTAAAATAGATTATGCAGTACTTCATGTGGTAAAATGAGTATTTTAAGCTTTGGTTTAATCCACCTCTATCAATTAGTGCTCCTTGTATTTCTTAAAAAATATGTCTCTTTGTTTTAATGTGATGTTGTTTGCTGATGTTTTTAACATATTTTTGTCTGCTTGCTTTTCCTAAAATAGGAAAAACAAAATGATATTTTTAAAATAAGCTGTAGTTCCTTTATAACAAAAATTTAAAATACTCAAGGTAAATTCAAATAGTAGGTTTACAATTATTATCTGAGCAAAGAGTGCTTTTTAATTTTTAAAGTGAACAAAACTCTTATGAACAAACCAATGTAGTTAATAACTAAAGGAATAATGTTGAAAATGAGTTGCATATTTTACATTTCCTTCAACATTTCTAGTTTTTCTTTTCCTGGTTGCTTCACATTTATATAAAAAAATACATTTCTAATCATTATCATGAAAGTTAGTTTTAGACCAGGAATGGATAAATTGCCCTTAGAGCCCTGTCAGCAGTTGCAGCAACTGGCAGCATAATTTCTGTGATTTTGGATAAAAACACATAAAAATCAGTATAGGCACGAAGTAGTCTTAATGTAGTTTAAAAACAAACCCAAGAAATAGAAAAATTATGACTCCATACAGATGTACGAGAATTGACTTTTTCCACTTGACGTCATTATCATGTGTTTCTTGTTTTGCCCAAAGACTGTAGATGCCACTGCTGCCTTTGACCCTTATTTATAAGAGCCACCAAGTGAGGCCTTTGGAGTCAATCTCAAAAAATTTCCTTACATGAAATAGGATCATTGAAAACCAGCAGCAGAATTATGTCATTATTTAATAATCCCAAATGCTTTTTGAACATGAATGTCACATTTCATAATTTGTACTTCACAGTGTTTCTGTGTTTCTGAAATGTCAGGCAATGAAATATGCTCATTTTTTGAATTAAAATTCAAGGCACTTCCCTTAATGATTTTGGAGAGTTTACACTCACAGTGTATAGAAATTTTTGTGATAAAATGTAATGTGAGTTTCTGAACATCTTTCATGAATGGGAAGAGATCAAAGAACACTGACTCTAGGATTTTCCTTTAAGAACACGTGTTTTTGCTACATCACTATGGTTGAATGATCCATTGATTCAGAAATGCTGGGCAGAATTATTCACCCCTCCTGCTGTGAAAGAGGCAGAGCTGGAACAGCAATTCATGCTGAGGTGCTGCAAAAATTTGTGCTGTCTCACGAATTTGTATCTTGCACTTCCATGAGGCTTTAATTTAATTTGTGTAATGTATATCTCATGGCTCACTACATGAGAATTTGTTCTTGATGCAATGGGTTGCTCTTATCTTGCATGTTTTCAGTTAACGAGAAAGCATTGAACACATATTTCTTGTAAATATATTATCACTTCGTAATTTTTTCCCTTTATTTTCTTTAAAAGATATTTGATTTAATGGATGCAAAGGCACGTGCTGACTGTATTAAGGAAATTGATCTTCTTAAGGTAATTTTCTTTTCTTTTCTGGAATGGATATATTCTGGCATTACAATTTTTATAATAAAAGAAGCAATGAGTTATCAGATATAAGTAATTTTGGGCATGTTATTGCATATGAATAGCACACTATCTTAGCTTAGAGCTTCACTGAATAGTCAATAGGTCAGTTTAAATTAAAATTTTATGTCAGATTCACATTCATCTGTGGAATTTGAAGCAGACTATATCTGGCCTAGTGACTTCCTTCCTTAGGGAAGGAGAATGAATGATGAAAAAGCACCAAAAGTCTTCCAATTACTTAAAACTGTGACTAAATACGTCTTGCCTCTTACTTTACAACAGATATATGTGATGAAGTGAGCCATAGTTTAAGAACTTTACCAAATAATAAATTGATCCAACCTTTAATCCAAAAATTTTACATGAATTTTTGTTACTTTTCTCTATAGACTAATTTGGCTCTTATCTAGAAATTAATTTAAACATACACATTTTATAAATTGGGGGGTGGTCTCAACTCTATATGGTAATAGATTATATGCTATATTTTAAATTAAAATATAACTTAAAATTTATTTTAAGTTGCCTGTAATTTTAAATAAGATCAGTTGTTTACCCATGGGTTTAGAGTTCTTATTTTTTTTAACATGCTACCTTTTTCTACCGCCTTCCCTTACTTTGAAATGTATTTGTTATATGGGTGGTGATAAAGGCATAAAGGAACATAAACATATTCGCAAAATGCATAACAGAGAATATTTATATATATTGAATATATATATTTTGAATACAATTACTGTATTTTCTGTTGTCAAAGCTTGTAAAATAATAGGTTTCCATTTTGCTTTATTTCTAAAATGTTTCTAAAATCTGTCTAATAGCAGTTAGTGTTTGCTAGAGGGAAATAGCTGTTTCTTGTTTTAAAAATGTTTATTATAACATCTGATTTTAAAAATTAGACATGTAACCTATGTTTTAGTTATTATATTTACAACTTTTATTGATACAGATAGCCCTTAACTTATATCTGGTCATTTAGCGACCATGCAAAATTATGGCACATTTCCCCCAGGCTACTCATGGCTCATTGTAATCTTGGTGGCTAGGTCACTTCCCCATGATCATATAATCGCATTTTGCAACTGACCAAATTTATGATGACTGTATTTGCAGCGTCCCATGGTCATGTATTTACCATGGTTTTTTTTTTGCACATTTCAGATTTCAACAAAAAAATGCAAATTTTCAGACAATGGATGTGCTTAATGACTGTAGTTTTTGCTTTATGACTGCCACATCTGTATAACAAACCACCGCAAAAAAGATCGTAAAATTGGGTATAGTCCTGTGGTAACTCACTTAACAATCAGCATGACTTATGTCCATAATTACAGTCATAAAATCAAAGACTGTCTGTGCACATGTACATTAACATGTCCATAATTTTATCTTTTCAAAAGTTTCTTCTGCAGCATGCTTGAAATGATACCTCAAACTTTGCACAAGAAAAGCTAACATTTTTAGGTTTTAAATTATTTTATGTATTGTTTTAATATGATGCTACCATTGAAAACATTCACTATCGTTGGTATTGGAATCAGCCACTGTCAGGAAAAAAAGTGGTATTTTTACAAAAAACATTAGGCATGGCAGAGTATAGATCCTTGCACAGAGCAGGTTTCAACATAGAAAAAACCTATTTCCTAATTGTCATAAGCAGTTATTTTTATTCTATTGTATATGCAGATCTTGAATCCTAGTGACTACTTCAACAAATCCCTGCTGGTTTCTTAAAGGCTTTCAAAAATAGTTTGTCATTCTTGCTAGCCCAAGAACTGGTTTTGTGCCAAAATCAAGGCTAAAACTCACTCTCCCAATACTTTTAACCACTATGCTAAACTGGCTCTATAAATAAAACATATTTATTTTTATTATAATTGGATTATATATTTAAAACAAAATACATTTTATAATAATAAGTACTATATGTATAATTAAAATTTAAAAACAAAATAGAAATAGATTCCTCTTTTATAATAGGAGAGTTTACACTGACGGTGTAAAAAAGGTGTATAAAAAGTAAAAGATCCTGAAAAGAGTTTTGTTTACTTTGGCTCTCTTAACAAGGATTGCACTGACTTGTAACTTGGAGTTCTTCAAGTGTTTTTAAACCTGGCAAGTATGGAAAGAATGAATATAAAAATAATGTTTTAATTATAAAATAAGAAAAGTTATTTTCCCACTTGGGGAAATTTAAATGGCAAAGCATATATGTTATTATTTTTACTACTTGTTTATTGTATTTGTGAATAGTAGTCTGTAGACTGAAATAATTTTGTTTTCCTAGCAATTGAACCACCCCAATGTAATCAAATATTACGCATCATTTATTGAAGACAATGAACTAAACATTGTGCTGGAATTAGCAGATGCTGGAGACCTTTCTAGGATGATCAAGGTATGAGTTTTTCTTGTTAGGAGGAGTTATACATAATGATAAGGAGTAAATTTCATTCAATCTAAAAAATAAAAGAATAGCTAATTTTGTATTCCATATAATAGATATATGTACATCTTATCTAGTGAATTGAGACTTTACAATATAACCAGCTACCAAACATTATATCTTATTGTCAAATAAATTATATAAGAAAATATAGAAAAACATAATTTATTCCCCAAATTTGACATATGAGCCATAAAAGTATAATTGGATTCCTATTCCCTTCACGTTTTACCCAGAATTCAATGATAAAAACTAATTAGAACTTGAACATGTTTAAGAATGGGCCCAACCAGACATATTTATATTTGGGAACAGTTATGTCCTCGGAATACACCTGTTGCCTCCCAAAAGACATGTGGATACTTTCCAGCAGTCATTTGACAGTTGGAAGGAGTTGCTTACAAAATTCTATAAGATTCTCTTTCTATTGTATAAAAGTGAGGAAAAGATGAATTAGGAATCAGTATGGCAATTAATAGTGATTTTTAAAGCTATTTTTGGATTCTCTAAAGCAAAACTGGAATCAATACTTAAGCAAGTAGCCCATCGTGATCTCTTCTTTCTTCACTTCAGTGTCTGTGGAGATTCTTAGACATCCAGGCTGTGGTTGTCCCAAAGAGGTAACTGGATTTTCAGGTTTTTCTTTGAAGATGTTTCATTTCGCAAAACATTTTCAAAGAAATCAGAGCTGAAGAAACTTCTTGGATGAGAAGCAAAACATCTTCAAAGAATAACAAGAAAGTCCAGTTGCCTCTTGCTTTTTTAAAAAATTAAGTCCAAAAGGCAATTATTTTTCCAATTTGTATATTTCAGTAAATTATAAATTAAATTAACTATATTTTGAAAATAGAAATTTATTTTGTAGGTTCCTTGGAAGAGAATACAGTGGAATTCTTTTTTTATTTTGAATAATGTTTCTTGCCAAAATGACAGTTTTAAGTTAGCTAATTAATAATAGGATACATAGATGAATAATGTTTTGGTAAATTAACCAAACTGAATGCATTTGCTTAATGCATTTGTTTTTCTCTTTTAAATGTGTAATACATATTTATGTAATCTGTCTACCTGTTTTTAATTTTGGCCTTTTTATTTGGAAGAAACAATGTACTGCCTTGCTTTTAATACATATTCTTTTATTTGATTGCAGGGATATGGTTAGCAATTTCTTTTGAAAAATTATAAACTAAAAATAATTTTATATAGTTTTCCAGATTTACAGAATTACTTATTACAGGAATTTTCCACAACATTCCACATATGTAGAAATATTAGGCTTCTATTCCATTTTTTTGAGAATATCAGAATGGGAATGCTGATTTTCTTTTAGTACATTTACCTCTTAGGTAGTTCTTCAGCGAAGACAGTTCTGAATGTAATCATGTCCTTGTGTTAATCACAGTTTGAATCTATGGTTAGTAAATTTACCAGTTAATGTTACTGTAATTGACTCTATTAAGCCCCCCCACTCCCCACTCCCTTGCTTTTGTTCATGATCAGATTTGATTCCATTTTTTTCCTCATTCTGTTCCATGGTATTTTCAGTTGCCTCTAAACATACACATCATGTTTTATGTAATGAATTCAGGTTACCATTTGAAGTTAATGACAGCTTATCTGGCTATGTTTAAATATGCATAAAGTCATGGAATAGTAACATTTTCTTAGTTCTGTTACTATGAATTTATGTTCGAAATATAAGAGGGAGGGAGGGAGGCACTTCCAGCTACTTTCTGGGTGACAATTTGAGGAGAAAAGATGTATAACCCAATAGAAAAATGATAATGCCTCTCAATGTTCATTGCTTGTTATGTGACTAGACAGAATCAAACTAAAGAAGCAGTAATTAAACTCAAGGTATTAATGGGCTTCTGTCCCTACTTTCATTAGATTCTTTTGTTGTATATTTAACATGGAATTGTTCTATCCAGTAGCATTGCACATTCTTTGAAAATAGTCGGAGGCCCTGATGACTAGGCATCACACCTCTTGGCTGTTCATTAAAGAGTCCAATCTTTGTTAGGCTGCTGGGCAGGCCTGAAAAAAAAAGGTACTGTTTTAAGACTTGCCTGAACTGTAATGAGTGGATTTCTTAAACCAGTGGCATCTTTTTTTCAGGCTTTCATAGAAGTCTGAAAAAAATAGTTTTTTTTAATGATCAGCCAGAAGGTGTTATGCTTCCTTAAGATCAGAAAGTTCCTTTAAAAATAGACATAGGAACAAAGTGCTTTAAAACATTATAATAAATATTTATTATGTAATGCATATATCTCTATTTTACTAACTCTATTAACATAAATAAGTTTATATACTGTACTTTGTTTACAAGAAATTTTTCTCATTTATAACTGTATGGCTTTTTAAAAAAAGAAACTTTGCACTTGGCTACCTAAGGGTGAATAAACAAACAAAATATTTGGGATAAAATTCTATTAAGCAAACAAAACTAAGAGACAGCCTGCATTAGAGGAAAAGGAGAAAAATGCAGAAATCAGACTATTCAAGTATGTCTTCCTATTGATTTTTAAATATTCACAGCTCTCATATACTAAACATTTTTCTTAATGAGCAAAACAGACTATGCTTGTGACTGTATGCTATTATACTATTGAATAACCTTAGTTATTATGACTATGAAAAATGTACAAAAGAGATGTCTTGCAAGGTGTATTATATGAATGAAACATTTCTCTTTGAAGTATTAGAACAAAGCATATGGCTGCTTTGAATGTTGTCCCTGATTTTCTTTGTGTGCATGTGCACATGCATAATACCAGGAAGAATGTTGGCGGTACACACCTGCACAGGTATACAAATACAGCATTCAGACAATAGCTTTTGTGACAGTCATAAAGTAATAACTTAAGATACTTTTTTTCTGGTGCATCTCTGAATTCTTATGTTTGTCACTTAATTAACCAATACATTTGAGGGGAGGGGGCACAGTAACATAGGACATCAATGGTGCAAAGGATTTTGTATCCAGTCTTATGTTCTGGTTATAAAATATTAATGAAATGTGGATTTATTATTACAGTGCTCCTTCACAAGAGCATAATGGTCTAAAAAATGGATCCCTTAATGGATCCTGGGTATAAGAATACTTTGAAAGTTCCCTGTCTGCATATCTGATTCTCCCAACAGTCCTGATTTCATTATGGAATTCAGAAATGACTCAGAGTAATATATCAGTTTGATGCAATTATTGTCACTAATTAGAATTTATTTGGCTCTTCTATATAGCAAGAGGTTGGGGTGTGTGGTGATGTAATATAAGATACTCCTCAAAGTACTACCATTTGTTCAGCAACGTTTGAATTTATAATGGCACTGAAAAAAAGTGACTTATGACTGGTCCTTGCACTCACGACCATTGTGACATTCCTTGCAGTCACATGAACAAAATTGGGTGCTTGGCAATTGGCATGTATTTACAACTATTGCAATATCCTGGGGTCATGTGATCACTATTTGCAGCCTTTCATCTGGTTTTTGAAAAGCAAAGTTAGTGGGGGAAACTGAATTTGCTTAATGACTGCATATTTTACTTAACAATTATAGTGATTTGCTTAACCACCATGTGAAAAAGGTGATAACATTGGGCTTGACCCACTGAACAACAGAAATTCTGCCCCCAGTTGTGGTCATAAGTGAAGGAATATCTTTAGTAAGATAATAGTCAGAATGCAGATGGGAGAAAACTCCAGACAAGTGTGAGGAAACAGCTTAAGAGCTTAGCTTATTTCTGTGTCAATATAAAGAAGAAATATTTGTCTATGCTATTGCATTGGCACTGCGCAGTCCAGTAAAACTGTCTTGAGTGCTTAAAGGGTTCCTTTAATTTCATCCCATGGGTTATTGTAGAGAACCTCAAATGCCCACTGTGAATATTTGCAAAGCATTTTCAGGGTAAAATTACTCACACCCATCACAACAACAGGATAAAAAAAGTAATCCCTTTCTTTCTTTACGGTGAAGTCTAGGTAAACTTTAATCCTTGAAAAGCCTGAGTAGGTTTGCGGCTGTAGGAGAAACCAGAAAGAGTCGGCATGTATATGAATTACTTTTTTGTGTAAATCCATCTTGATATCTGAACGATTCTGTACTGATGTGGGAGTTGAATAATAGTTTGAAAAGTACTACTGCTATAGCTATATTGTGGCTCCACTGTCAAACTAAAACCAGCTCCCTTCCCTTCCTCTTCTAATATATGTTGCTCTTTGGCAGCATTTCCAGATAATTGTATACAAAAAAGAAAGAAAGGAAAAAAAAAGAAAACCTTATTAGAATCTGTTTTCTTACTGCACAAATAAAACAATTCATTTAAACAATTCAACTTGGAAAGCAGCTTTATCTGGTACCAAACTAAAGGCCATGTCACACTGCCCAACGGATGCAAAAAGGACACAACGGACGAGCAAAATGTTCCATCCGTTGTTATCCGCTGTCAAAAGGGGCAAAAATTTGCATAAGCAGAGCGGATAACACGGAAAGGAACAGACATGGGGAGGACGCAGAGCAGATGTATAGAGGATGCAGAGCGGATGTATAGAGGATGCGTAGAGGATGCTTAGAGGATGCAGAGCAGATGCATAGAGGATGAAGAGCGGATGCGTAGAGGATACGTAGAGGATGCAGAGCGGATGCAGAGTGGATGCAGAGCGGATGAGCTGCATCCGCTTTCATCCTTTCTCCATCCGTGCTACTAATGCTGCGTGTCCGTTCTGCTTCCTCCCTGCGTCCGTTTACCGCTGGAACGGATTTGAGTTGTGCGGATGCCTAGCGGATATAGCAGATGCGTAATGGATACAGAACGGATGTCCCCCGTATGCCTAGAGAATGCAGAACGGATGCATTGGATACATTTTCCGCTCAAAAGTTTTGGGCAGCTCAAAACTTTCTGAGCGGATGAAACGTCAATAAACGGATGTTGGATGGATAGAGAGGAAACAAAATGGAGGCAGTGAGTACATCGCGTTAACCAACGGATGGCAAGCTTTTTTGTCCATTTTACATCCTCTTTGCATCCGTTGGTGCAGTGTGACATGGGCTTAAAGTAAGGCACACTTCACTTTGAAGTGATTGTCATAAACTTGATACCATCATTTAAATGATACCATGCCTAAGAACAATGATGGCTAACCTTTTCCATGTCGCGTGCCTGCACCCATGATGCAATGCATGCACAACTCCTTGTGCATGCACCATGCGCCTTTGCGCATGCACCATGAACCTTTGTGCATGCACACTCAACCCCCCGTGCTGTATGTTTCTGTGCATGCCCGTGCGACCCCCCCATGTGCTCCCTGTGCATGCATGCATGTCTCCTGTGAGAGTGTCTCCCCCATGCATGCATGGTAGCTACTCGACAATCCACTGGCTGGCGGGCAGCACGCATGTGCAGTGGGGCTCTTATGGGCGACCTCTTGCTTGCCAACAGAAATGGCTCTGTGTGCCACTTCCGGCATGCGTGCCATAGGTTCACCATCACAGCCTTAGAGTTTGGAAACACCTGGAGGAAAATTTCTAAAGACAGCCTCAAAACCTGGCCTGCTTGGTCTTTCAGCATTTCATTGGAGATGCTTCCAGTACATGGGAAATCTGTAAAGGGAATTTCCAGATAGGTGTAAGTTGTACCTATTGTGTTTTGTACCTTTCTGGTGGCAGGCCAATTTCTGATTCACTAAGAAGTAATTGCAGCAACATCTAGTTTTAATACCTTAAAGACAACATAGAAAAAAATGTTTTAGTTTGTTGGTAAGTTATGACAGATACCACAATAGCTCAAAATACTTCTGAGAACCTGGCAAAATAGGAGGAAGACAGAGGGGCTGAAAGTGGGAATTTGTTTCAAGTAACTAACTCTCTTCCCTAATTGTGGAACCATATCCCATCAAATCTTCTGCCTACCATGATTCCTGATCGCTCTTTAACACTTCTGTTCCAACTCTCAATCTCTGCCTCAATGTTGACAACTAGGGGTTACAGAAGGCAACTATATTCCCTTCAATTCCTATAAAGGTAGTTCTTGACTTAACAGTTCATTTAGTTACCATTCAAAGGTAAAACAGCACTGAAAAAGTGACTTATGACCGGTTTTTACACTTACGATGATTGCACCATCCTCATGGTCACATGAACAAAATTCGGATGCTTGGCAACTGACACATATTTATCATGGTTGCAGTGTCCCTGGGATGATGTGATGGCCTTTTGTGATCTTCTGACAAGGAAAGTCAATGGGGAAGCCAAGTTCACTTAACAACCATGTCAATAACTTAACAACTGCAGTGTTTCACTTAACAACTATGGCAAGAAAGGTTGTAAAATGGGACAAAAGTCACTTAAGTGTTTTATTTAGCAATATAAATTTTGGGCTCATTTGTGGGCATAAGTCGAAGACGACCTGTAAACTCACTTATCCTCAACTTTACATTCTCCTCTGCATCTGGAAACAATTCCAAAATCCTCCTCAAATCACAATCCATACAAGCCCCACAGCCCTCCAAACACACTCTGATCTTTTTAAAATAATATTTCTTGTATTGCATGAAACAGCTATAAAACTAGATTGCAAGACCTCAAGATGTTGATGATTTTCCTAAAGCCCATGTCACACTGAACCAATGGATGCAAAGAGGATGTAAAACGGACAAAAAACCTTGCCATCCGTTGGTTAACGCGATGTATCCATTCTGTAGTCACTGCCTCCGTTTTGCTTCCTCTCTATCCGTCCAGCATCCGTTTATGGACATTTCATCCGCTCCAAAAGTTTTGGACTGTCTAAAACTTTTGCGCGGAAAATGTATCCAGTTTGTTCTGCATCCGCTACGCATCCCTTACGCATCCGCTATATCCGCTAGGCATCCACTACGCATCTGCACAACTCCATCCGCTCCAGCGGTAAACGGACGCAGGGAGGAAGCGGAACGGACGCAGAACGGATGCCTAGCGGATACAGCACGGAAACAAAACGTTCGCAGAGGGGACCTATCTCGGATATTAAGGATGTCTAGAGGATGCCTAGAGGATGCCTAGAGGATGGCTAGCGGAAAATCTATATTGCCTATAAAAAGGGGGAGCAACTCGCCTGCATCGCACTTTCAGAACAGCAGCCCAGCGGTGCAGACCTCTGCAGCCTTCATCTGGCTCTTCATCTGGCTCTTCTTCTTCCACAGCATCCAGTCATGTCCACCGTGGATTGTAACAAAGTCCTTTCGGCAGCCACCATCATTCTGCAACAGTGCGAAGCCATCTGCAGGCTCTGTGAACACTACTGCGAGAAGAAAAGGAGCCACCCAAAAAGAGTCTGGTATCAGAAGTGGAACTTACCACACACCATTGGAGCCATAGATGGCAAGCACGTGGCCTGCAAATCTCCAGCCAACTCGGGGTCCACTTATTTTAACTCCAAGGGCTTCTTCAGCATCATCCTCTTTGCCATGGTCGATGCTGACTACAAGTTCATGTACATCGATGCTTCAGGCAACGGCTCATCTTCAGATGCCCAGGTATACAACGCCAGTCACCTCAAGGAGGGGCTGGAACGCAACCTCATCGTGGGCTTCCCAGATCCAGAACCCCTGCCCAACAACACACAAGATGTGCCCTACTTCATCGTGGGGGATGACGCCTTCTCCCTCACAACCTACCTCATGAAGCCCTACACCTCCAGATTCCTCACCCGTGAAGAGAGGATCTTCAACTATAGGCTGTCCCGGGCAAGACGGGTGGTGGAGAATGCCTTTGGCATCCTGGCCAACAGGTTCCAGGTACTTCTCACCACCATGCAGCATTGCCCAGAGACCGTGAGGAAGATCATGGAACCTTGCTGCATCCTGCACAATCTCATGCGCACCCGCTATCCAGTCTTGCAGAACAGGCTTGTGGACCTCCAACAAGGCAATGGGGTCATGGAGCCTGGGGAATGGAGGCAAGGGCGAAACCTGATCGACACTGAGGATGTGCAAGGCCCCAACAGAGCCTCACATGAAGCGAAGAAGCAGCGCCTGAGACACTGGTGCAACTCCCCAGCTGGAGCAGTGGAGTGGCAAGACAGGATGGTAGATGCTTAATGGATGCTTCCTTCAGCCTGTCTCATCACACAGATGAGATTGGGCCATGTATGTTTGGTTGGCCCACAATGAACAGGGCATTTAATAAAGAGTTGTGTTTATGTTGACATGTGTGGATAATTATTACATTATTATTGATAATAAAGGGCCGTAGGTGTGGCACCTGGGAGGGTGGACCATACAGTCCCACTATGCTTGCACTGGAGGTTTATCTATCCCACAGCTATTACCCATCCCAAAGGTATCCCTACCCATCCCACTGCTATCTCAACCCTTCCCACTGCTATCTTAACCCATCCCACAAGCATGCAAAGGCTTAAACCATTCCTAAAAGTTTCCAGCAAGACTTTATTAAAAAAAAGAAATGAAGCAAGTGTGCGAATCATAAATAGACTTTATTAACAACAAGCTATAAGACAAAAATGAGTCTCTGGCACTCCTCTTGGTCGCTCAGTCCCAGGGGTGAAGGGTGCAGGTGCTGTGGAGGTGGCTGGTGCTGGAGTGCTTGTCATCAGCTCCTCCAGAAGCAGAAGCAGCAGAAGCGCCAGCCCCAGAAGAGCGAGCCCATGCTGCAGAAGCCCCAGCAGAACTAGAGTGAGGGCCAGGTGGTGGGATGGTAGCCCTGTCCCTCTTGCCAGGGCTGGCAGCAGATGGCTGAGGCTTGCTGTGCTTCCGCATGGTTGTGGGGTTGCTGGCTGGCAGGGAGGCTGGCAGGAACCAAGGGAGGCAGGAAGGCTGGCACCAAGGCTGCCACCAAGGCTGGCAGGGAGGCTGGCAGGCAGGTAGGCACCAAGGCTGGCAGGCAGGCAGGAACCAAGGCTGGCAGGAAGGCTGTCAGGCAGACACGAACCAAGGCTGGCAGGAAGGCTGGCAGGCAGACATGAACCAAGGCTGGCAGGAAGGCAGGCAGCAAGGCTGGCAGGCAGACCGGCTGGCAGCAAGGCTGACAGGCAGACCGGCTGGCAGCAAGGCTGGCAGGCAGACCGGCTGGCAGCAAGGCTGGCAGGGAGGCTGGCAGCAAGGCTCGTAGGGAGGCTGGTAGCAAGGCTGGCAGCAAGGCTGGCAGGCAGACATGCAGGCAGGGCAGGCAAGGCAGTCGATGTGTCCGGCAGCAGGTCTTTCCTCTGAATGGCGTCCTGCTTCCGAGCTGCTTCCGTTATATCCGCGGGGCTGATGCAATGCATCCTCCCGCATGCGCAGTGAACGCCAGGCATCCGTTAGGCTTCCGCTGTGCATCGGCTAGGCTTCCGCTCTGCATCCGCTCTTTCCGTTCCGCGTCCGCTTCTCTGAGGCCCCCCGGAAGCCCTGCGGATGTGCCACCCACTCCCATCTGCTTCCATCCGCTGGGCTTCCGTTCCGCATCCGCTTTGCATCCGCCCTGCGTCCTCCCTGCATCCGTGTTATCCGCTCCGGTTATGCAAATTTTCGCCCCTTTTGAGAGCAGATAACAACAGATGGAACCTTTTTCTCATCCGCTGTGTCCTTTTTGCATCCGTTGGCCAGTGTGACATGGGCTTAAGGAAGATAAAAATAACTCCTTGAATTGTTTACTTGTGTATTTGTTGCTAAGAGTTCTGAAACCATTTCTAATTATTGTTTGATGTTGATTTTTGTGTCTTTATTTTTGTGTCTTTTTAGGTTTTGTTTTATTTTAAATAGCTGTTCTTTCAAAGAGATTTGTGGGCAGAGTAGATAATTTACTATTTCTCCATTTAGCTACTCCAAGCATCCTCCAGAGAGTGAGGGAGGTGCTTAGTCTCTGCTCGGCTAGGCCGGGCTTAATTGTTAGGGCGCTCTTATCCCTCCCTGACTCCTCCCTATCATTCTCCAGTTTTAGCTCAGCCTTTGGTACGATAGGCAGCTTTCCTTGGCTGGAGCAGGAACAACTTTGAGGTTTGGATAGTTTTCAAAAACTCCATTTTGCTAGAATCCCTAAATTGCCCTCAGTGGCAAGATCTGACTGCAATTAGAGATAGGAAGCAGTCAGAACGATTGCGGATCGCCATCGGTATTCCGCCCGCATCGCACCCGCAAAAGGAATATTTGCCAATCCTTTTGTCTGCTCTTAATATCATGATATTCCTGTTTTCAGAATGACGACAGCAGTTCTGTGATTGCCATTTTCACCCTTTTGGTGGCATTTCTGCAGTGTTAGAAAAAACACACAAAAGAAGAGGGACTCATGCAATAATACTGTTCCCATTTTGACCCCCTTGTCTTCCCTACACATGTTACAGGATTTCAACTGAAGAAAATCCACTTAATTTATAGCAAAAATGCCACATTTCCCCCTTTCTGAAGCCCATGTCACACTGAACCAACGGATGCAAAGAGGATGTAAAACGGACAAAAAACCTTGCCATCCGTTGGTTAATGCGATGTATCCGTTCTGTACTCACTGCCTCCATTTTGCTTCCTCTCTATCCGTCCAGCATCCGTTCATGGACATTTCATCCGCTCCAAACGTTTTGGGCTGCCTAAAACTTTTGCGCGGAAAATGTATCCAGTTCGTCCGTTCTGCATCCGCTACGCATCCATTACACATCCGCTACATATCTGCTATACCCGCTTGGCGTCCGCTGCGCATCCGCGCAACTCGCATCCGCCCGGACGCAGGGAGGAAGCGGAACAGATGCAGAACCGATGCAGAACGGATGCAGCACGGAGACAAAGCATTTAAAGCGGAAAAAACGTTCGCAGAGGGGATCTATCTCAGATATTAAGGATGTCTAGAGGATGCCTAGAGGATGCCTAGAGGATGCAAAGGGACACCTATGCTGCCTATAAAAAGGGGGAGCAACTCGTCTGCATCTCACTTTCAGACCAGCAGCCCACCTGTGCAGACCTCTGCAGTCTTCATCTGACTCTTGCTCTTTCACAACATCCAGTCATGTCCACCGTGGATCGTACCACAGTCCTTTTGGCAGCCACCATCCTTCTGCAACAGTACGAAGCCATCTACAGGCTCTGTGAACTCTACTATGGGAAGAAAAAGAGGCTGCCAAGAAACGTCTGGGTCCGAAAATGGATCGGGAGAAGAGCAGAGTACGGACTGTACAACAAGCTGATGGTGGAGCTCAGGAACGAAGACACTCGGGCGTTCCAGAACTTCATGAGGATGCCTCCAGCCATGTTTGACGAAGTTGTGCAGCACCTGACACCCAGGTTGACCAAGGCAAACACCAGTTTTCGGTCCAGCCTGGAACCTGGGCTCAAGGTGGCACTCACTCTGCGCCACCTTGCCTCAGGGACCACCTACAAAAGCATGCAGTACGGCTGGAGGGTGCCATCCAACACCATCAGCATTTTGGTCAGAGAAGTGGTGCAGGCCATCATTGAAGAATACAAGGAGGAGCTCCTCCAGGGCCCCTCCACTGAAGAAGGATGGAAGAAAGTTGCAGAGCAGTGGTATCAGAGGTGGAACTTCCAGCACACCGTTGGAGCCATAGATGGCAAGCACGTGGCCTGCAAAGCGCCAGCCAAGTCGGGGTCCACTTATTTCAACTACAAGGGCTTCTTCAGCATCATCCTCTTCGCCATGGTCAATGCTGACTACAAGTTCATGTACATTGATGCTTCAGGCTACGGCTCATCTTCAGATGCCCAGGTATACAACGCCAGTCACCTCAAGTTGGGGCTGGAAGTCAACCTCATCGTGGGCTTCCCAGATCCAGAACCCCTGCCCAACGACACGCAAGATGTGCCCTACTTCATCGTGGGGGATGACGCCTTCTCCCTCAGAACCTACCTCATGAAGCCATACACTTCCAGACTCCTGACCCGGGAAGAGAGGATCTTCAACTAAAGGCTGTCCAGGGCAAGGCGGGTGGTAGAGAACGCCTTTGGCATCCTGGCCAACAGGTTCCAGGTACTTCTCACCACCCAGAGACCGTGAGGAGGATCGTGGAAGCTTGCTGCATCCTGCACAATCTCATGCGCACCCACTACCCAGTCTTGCAGAACAGGCTCGTGGACCGTCAACAATGCAATGGGGACATGGAGCCTGGGGAATGGAGGCAAGGGCGAAACCTGATCGACACTCAGGATGTGCAAGGCCACAACAGAGCCTCACAGGAAGGGAAGAAGCAGCGCAACCTCCTGAAACACTGGTGCAGCTCCCCAGCTGGAGCGGTGGAGTGGCAAGACAGGATGATAGATGCTTAATGGATGCTTCCTTCAGCTTGTCTCATCACACGGATGAGATTGGGCCATGTATGTTGGGTGGGCCTACAATGAACAGGGCGTTTAATAAAGAGTTGTGTTTATGTTGACATGTGTGGATGATTGATTACATTATTATTGATAATAAAGGGCCATAGGTGTGGCACCTGGGAGGGTGGACCATACAGTCCCACTATGCTTGCACTGGAGGTTTATCTATCCCACAGCTATTAGCCATTCCAAAGGTATCCCTGCCCATCCCACAGGTATCCCTGCCCACCCCACTGCTATCTTAACCCATCCCACAAGCATGCAAAGGCTTAAGCCAATTCTAAAAGTTTCCACCAAGACTTTATTAAAAAAATGAAATGAAGCAAGTGTGTGAATCAAAGATAAACTTTATTGAACAACAAGCTGTAAAAAAAAAAAAGACCCAAGTCAAGTGTCCAAATAAAGTCCACAGGTAGCCAGCTACCCGGTCTCTGGCAGTCTTCTTGGTCACTTGGAGGTGTGCCCAGTCTCAGGGGTGAAGGGTCCAGGTGCTGTGGTGGTGGGTGGTGCTGGAGTGCCTGGCCCCGAGAGGACAACAGGGGACGGTGTGTTGAGAAAGCCCTCGGACAGCTGGCTCAGCCCCGTGATGCTGAAAGGTCCTTCCTCCATGCCATGGGGTGTCAGCCCCAGTACTGATGACAGATGTACTGATGCCGGGCTTGGCTGTGGTGTGGAGGAAGGAGTAGTGTAGTGGGGCTGTCTGTTCTGCAGCTGGGTGAGGACTGGTGTGGTTGGCATCGCTGTCGTCGGCATCATTGGCGTGGGTGGCATCGCTGTCGTCGGTGGCATCATTGGCTGGCTGGAAGGCAGGCTGGCAGGGCAGGCAAGGAACTCGAAGTGTCCAGCAGCAGGTCTTTCCTCGGAATGCTGGCCACGTGCGAGCTGCTTCCCTTTATATCCGGGGGGCTTATGTAATACTTCCCCCCGCATGCGCAATTAACGCTCAACATCCGTTCCGCTTCCACTGTGCATCCGCTAGGCTTCCGCTGTGCATCCGCTTTATCCGCTAGGCTTCCGCTCTGCATCCGCTTCATCCGCTCGGCGTCCGCTCTGCATCCGCTCTTTCTGTTCCGCGTCCGCTTCGCTGAGCCCCCCTGGAAGCCCTGCGGTTACGCCATCCGCTCCAATCCGCTTCCATCCGCTGTGCTTCCGTTCCGCATCCGCTTTGCATCCGCCCTGCGTCCTCCCCGCGTCCGTGTTATCCGCTCCAGTTATGCAAATTTTTGCCCCTTTTGAGAGCGGATAACAACGGATGGAACATTTTGCTCGTCTGTTGTGTCCGTTTTGCATCCGTTGGCCAGTGTGACATGGGCTTTAAATAACTGTCCTTGTTAGAACTCTCAGCATATTTTCACTTAAATTGGCTTCTCTAAGTTGCCAGATTTCCTTTGTCTTGTTAATCAATATTCTGTGACCTGGTATTCTCCAGATAGGAAGCCTCAATGCATCTGCAGGGTGTCAGTTAGAGAAGTCCCCTGAAATATTTCATAGTGTTCCTGGGTTTTTTCCAGTTTGTGTTTCAAAGCCTGTGATAGATGGAGTGTACTCACTAAGTTATTCTTGCTTTTTGCAGGAATGGTTTACAGTACTTGATGGTCAAGTGCCGTTAAGCTGCTTTCTTCTTCCAAAATTTTTAGCTTAAATCAAAGGTACCATTTTTTACATTTTAATGATATGCTAGGTAAGGCAGTAATCTATCACTATCTATCCCAAATCTCTGACCACTTAGTTTCCAGCTTCTACTATTACAATGGAGATATTTTACCTAATCATGTTACTTTTCCTAATAACCGTGTTACATTAATTCATCAGTCATTTCCACTGTTCATCATGCTATGGTTGATCATTTTTTTAAATCTTTCTAAAAATTGAAACATTGGAGATTTTTAAGAGTAATCTTATAGGATCAAAAAAGCATATTATTTCCATGATGCTCTGTCTGGTGATGCCAGGAATCAAACATAAAACCATACGAAGTATGCCTTCATTGTTAAAACTTCTACTAAACTCTATATACTCCTTTATGAGGTCAGATTTTGGATTTTTCTGTTGTGGTGTTCTGTGTTTATTTGTTTTAATTGGATGCAGTTGATTTTATCTTTAAAACAAAGGGAGATAGTTTGTTGTAAATGGTATAGTCATTTAAATTTTGTATTATCGCAGTCAGTGAAATCGATTTTCTTATTGTCTCTGCTCAGTCTGTTTTCAATTATTCTTAGCTGCATCACTAGTAACCACTCAAGTACAAAGATGAAAGTACAGATAGTTCTCTGTTAATAATAGTAATTGGGACTGCAAACTCTGTTGCTAAACAACACAGGCGTAAAGCGAGAAAGCACATGACTTTGCCAATTTATGATGTCACTTCTGGCAGTTCCTATCATTAAGCAAATTTCATGTCATCATTAAGCAAAATGTCATGTGACCATGGCTTGCAATTCCCTGCCAGTTTTTCCATTGATTTGGCCTATCAGAAGCTAGCAGTGAATGTTGCAAATGATAATCACATGATCATGGAATACTGCGACTTCACTGCACTGGTTGCCAAGCTACCAAATTGTGGGGATGTTCCAACAGGCACAACTTCAAGGACTGGTTGTATGTCTCCTAATTCAGCACCATCATCATGTCAAACATTTACTGAACAAATTATTGCTAAGTGAGAACTATCTACAAATGCTAAGTTTGTGTGCACTGATGTCCAAGTTAGCATCATGCTTTCAAGTAAGATGCTGTTGCCTCCTTTGGCTCAAATTAAGTTTGCCTCCTGATCCAACAGCAGGTTAAAGAAGTAACCATGCCAATCTTTTTAAAACATTTTCCATTCAGGTCAGGCAAATAAAGATTTAGAAATTTAGTTAACAAATGGATATCTGGTGTTGTGTTTCTGTGTGACTAGAGTTACCACAATGGGAATTTACTATACCCAATTCTGAATGGCAGTTAACAGTGATTGTGTTCCATGCAGTATCCCAACACAAATAAACAAAGCAGAATCCAGATAACAAATACAAATGTAGAAGTGCATATTATACTGTTAAAGATGTAAACAAGGGATGAGATATCCAGATAGGTAAGCATTTTGTAAGGGGTTGTTGTTTTTAGGGAAATTTATTTAGATGTACAATCTAAAATCTTCAGGGATAATTTTAAAAACAAAGAAGTACGTTTTATATTCATATTCTTGAAGCTGTGTATTCGCTTCTATATAAAAAGAATTCTGGTCTCTGTCTTGTCAACATCAAACAATTCTCTGATATGCAAATTTGAGCTATAGGGACAACAGTTCACAGAATTTGTTTGGATTCAATCCAGGTCTCAGCAATGGCACCATTCAAGGAACTGGCATTTAATTGCCTCATTTGAGCTTTTAAAAATTGTAAAAGGAAATGATATTAAAATAAATATAAAATACTTTTAGATATTTTATGCTGCTGCTTGTCTTAAGGAAATCGCAGCCATAATATCATTCTCTTGCTCTCTCAAATGCCAATTGTGGGGTGTTACAGGATTGAATTTTCTGCCTTCCTCTTTTCTATTGCATGAAACTTTCTCCCTACTACTCTTTCTTTTACCCTCTAATAAATGTTTCATTTGCCACAAGCCAAAGTAACAAGATTCTCTTCAAAACTAATTTGATCAAACCATCAAACTTCTATTCAGATCTGGATTATGACCAAAGCCTGGTTTATTTAATTGGTTAAGAAAAAAATGGGTGGGCCTGAGTGAAAACTCCTTGGGGGTGTGTGTATTTTTTTATTTTTTTTGTTTATTATTTTTATAAATAAAGGGACAAACATACATAATATTCCTTTTTCCTAATTTCCTCACAACAACAGCTCTATGAGGTAAATTGGGCTGAGAAAGAATGACTAGCTTAAAGTCACCTGGCTGGCTTTCATACCTAAGTTGGGATCTGAACTCATAGTCTCCTGGTTTCTAGCCTGGTGCCTCAACCATTAGACCAAACCAACTAGTGATGTAAGAGCAGCCAAAATGCTCAGATTGTTTATCTACCATGATCTGGCCTGTACCAGATGCAGGAAAAAGGAAACTACAATGAATAAAAACAATTCAAAGTTCTTTGTTGCTCTTCTTAGTAAATACTGAAGTCATAGAAAGCAGAGTAGAATGGCTTAAATGATGGATGGAGAGCAATGAAAAGGTATGAACATCCAGCAGTTCCAAGCAATCAAGTATCCTCATGATTCTTATAGATTCTTACAAACGTTTTTGGAATAAATCACTGAATATTATTTGCTGAAATGCTGTTCTTGAAGGTTCTTAGTAAAACTTAGTTATGATCAGACAGTCTCTACTTCTGTCCTTCCACTTTCAGATTTTTCTCTATTACCATTTTCCTAATGGAAAAATTGAGGAAAATATTTTTCAGATACTCTTTTGTGCACTTCTGAATTCTGAATCGCAAAACTTCTTTAGTTTGAGTTTCAGATGGGCTTCCCAAAGAGCCCTATTTCATAGTTTAACTTTTTTGAGTTAAGTTGATCTTTCACTACTTAGTCTTTCATTCACTTTCTTACATGTGTATACATATTCTGTACATATGTAAATGAACATACATGTGGCCAAAGTAGGTACACTTTAAAAATTATCTAATGAGAATCATTTTGGTATTTGTATACGGACAGACTGAACTGCATTTTTCTTTCGGCTGAAGCTGTTCCTCCAGGAATGTTGAAAGAAAATACTGGAGGAAGCATTTCTTCTTTCTTGGAGGAAGGGCAATATATATTTTAAATATATATAAAACAAAAAAGAATTGGGGCAATACTGGCTAGATTTAAATCACAGTGTAGATTCAATCATGGTTTATGATGCTATGTAATCTAAACCAATGATTATTAAGATTAATCTAAGTTTCAGAAACAGTGTTAAATTATGACTAATTAAAAATTGAAACAGTAACTTATTTCTTAAATACTGTTCTGAAGAATGCAGGAGGAGACTGTGAGTCTGTGTCATTCATATTATTCTAAGCTATTATCTGATATCTAATTAAATTCATTAGAATTGAGGAGAAGACAGACATAACAAAATGAGGGCTTATCACCTGTGAAAGTAAGAGTTCATCTTAAATTACACATAACTTCCCAGTCTCATCTTGACCTATCAGACTTTTCCTTTGGTCCAAGCTGTTTTTGTGACTACTTGTTCTTTTGATCCAAAGTGCATCCCTGAGGAACCATCTCTCTCTTTGTTAAACATGGTCCTGCCTCCTCAGTTGTGTTAAGGATTTCTCGATTGAAAAGCTGAAAGCTTGTTCATTTTAATAATCTTCTGCATCATAACTGAATATCAAATCCAGATTGCAGTATTATTTTATTATTTCAAAGCATTTTAAGAAGCAGAAGAGGCTGATCCCGGAAAGGACAGTTTGGAAATACTTTGTTCAGCTGTGCAGTGCCTTGGAACATATGCATTCTCGGCGTGTCATGCATCGAGGTAATAAATTGCATTTCATCCCAACTACTGGGAGGTAATAAATTGCATTTCATCCCAACTACATATTGCTGTACAAATGTAGGGACCACTGTATATATTACATGAACCACAAAGACAAGTGATGGCCTCTTCCAGTTGCTCATATTTGTTAAAATAGGCAACTAAAAGACATTTTATGTATGTAATTTTTTTAAAAAATCATAAGCATATTTTCTGTTCTCTAGTTATATTTCATTTATTTTTTAATGAGTTTTATCAGCTGCCTCAATCAGTTACAAACATGTATGTCTATGTGTATATAATATCATTTGACTTAAAATAAGTAATCTACATTCATATGCATGCTGTTTCATGTATGGTAGATTCTTATTTTTATGTATCTTGAAGATTTGTACCCTGCCTTTTGATTACATAGGGCAGCCTATACAAAACAAGTAACACTTCCAAAAACTGAAACATTTCAATCTGTGCAAATGAACGTACACATACAAAATCCAAAAGCCCTTTTGATGATATCTGTGGCTAGTGGATGGAGGCCAGATTATACCTCTTAAACCAACAGTCTGCATTTAGATCAAACTTCTTTTTTGCAGAAAGAAGAAAAGCATACTTGCTGTAATTGCTCCATCATTGGCCATAGATGCAGCAAAGATTGTCTTTTCCTTGTCATTGGTGGCATCACTGGATGGTGGCAGAAAAATTAATTATTATTTCTTATGGATTGCTCTTATATAGAAATTTCATCAAAATCAGCATGGTTGTGAGCATTTTTATCCATTGGTAGTTAAGATAACTGTCATCGAGGACAGAAATTTGATGAGAGTTAAGTCATAATAACTCATTAACATATCTGAAAAGTGTGATTATAGTTACAGTGATTGAATAAGTAAGATTTCTTCTCCATCGTAGAATAGGGCTTCAAATGGACTGTAGTGTATTTTGTAAATTTTGTTATAATTTTTTTTACCTTTTCTTAATTTCAGTTTCAGTTCTTTCTGTTTCTTAGATAACTAGATGTCCACCCAAGAAGAAATAAGAGTATCTTGTAATGAATATGTCTTAAATATGCATATTTCACCCTTTGCCATAACTTAAGGCAGTGAACTTAGACTTTTTATGCCTAAGGCAGGACTAGAATTCACACTCCTTGTCTTTAGCTTGGTGTCTTAATCACTAGATGAAACAAATAATTTAAAATATTTTTGTTGTATTTTTAAGAAGGAAACAAACATTGATCAAACCATAATACTTAATATAATATTTAATGAACTTCTTTTCTATTAAAGATATGGTATTACAGATTATTCTGTTTTTTCTCATAGACATCAAGCCAGCAAATGTATTCATTACTGCTACAGGAGTAGTAAAACTTGGAGATCTTGGACTGGGAAGATTTTTCAGCTCTAAAACCACAGCTGCACATTCTCTAGGTGAGAAAGATTTCTTTGTATGTATAATTAAAAGTGGAAGTTGATGTTATACATCTAGAGTACTGTATATGTGGCAAACCTTTTATTTGATATATTTTTAATTAAAAGAATTTCAGCTGTCCATTGATACAGATTAAAATATGTTTAATTGATAAATGGATTGAAATGGATTGAAAAATGCTCATTCAAAATTAAGCTGCTTTTCTTATGACTGATTTTGATAGCATTTGTTGAATGGGATTTTAATAGATTAGTTTCCAGACAATGTCATTTTTCAAATGTGTCAATCTTTATTTTTCGTTTGAATGCTTGATTAATGCAGCCTATGGTAGAGACTTACTACTTCCACAAAAAATATGTTTATTGATGCAGTGAGATTCAAAGCAAGAGGAAATCCCCTTTTGTCAAGATTTCCTATGTACAGGTAATCCCCGAGTTATGACAGTTCACTTAATTACCATTCAAAGTTGCAACATAACCCCATGCCCCAAGTACTTATGGCATAGTCCTGAGATTACGAATGTTGCAGCACCATGGCAGTTGTTAATCCTTACAAACTACCACAGAGGCACTCCAACATTTGCTCTACGTATTCTCCCTCCCTCCTCTGCCAGGTCTCCACAGGCAGGCCTGCGGAGACTTATTTAACTTGCAAAGATCTAGCAAGCTGTCTCCTCTCCAGTCTCTCTGCTGCGGTTTCTTTGCCTGCTCCTGGTGCTCCAAAACTGGACTATTGAGAGCAGAGGGAAAGCAGGATGAGCACACTGTGTTCTGACTCGCCAAGGTTGACTCACCAAGGTTACCTACTGCTCCAGGTTACTGAAATGGTAGGCAGCTTCTATGATTTTCCTCCAAAGGCTTCCAGTCTCAATGCAGAAAAGTATTTGCATGCCAATGGAAGGCTTTGGGGCAGTGAAATCACATTGCTTCAATCCTCCTGTTGGTGTGCAAATATTTTTTGTGTGTAGACTGGAAGCATCTGGGTGCCCTAATCTCACAGAACTTCAAGTCACCCATTCTCTGCAAAAGTGGGTGGGTACCTGAAGTCATCACAAGAAGCTTCCAGTGTCCAAGCGAAAAGTATTTCAGCGCTAATAGGTAGTTTTGAGGTAGCTCCATTTTACCACCTCAAAACATCCCATCAGCATGCAAACAAAGCTTCCAATCTGCACACGAAAAGTGTTTAAGCGCCAATGGGACATTTTGAGTTAAATTCTGCAAAATATAAGCATTTGTTCTCTTCTTTGTTTATTACCAATATCTTCTCACTCCTTTGATGTAATATTGACCCTTGTTTGAGTATCTCCATATATCAGGCCTTGCTAAGGAGAAAAATGTCTGCTTAGTTGTAGTTCAGTTTTTGCACGATGTTGAACCAGAAGTCATGCAGATAGACCTGATTTAGACAAACAGTGTATATTGCCCACCTATCAGTGCTCCTGTGAAGAGAGGTTTATCCTTTCTGAGCACCTGATATGTTGTTACTCTGCCCACAGCTTGATGTTGACTTGATGGCTAATTCATCTTCCTCAGATGAATCTGTTCTGCCTGCACTACCTGAAAAAACAGGTATTGAAAACAGGTTGAGGGCTACTCTCTTACCTTGTCCTCCAAATCTTTGGCAGCCACCTCCCTCTGCCTACAGTTGGATGAATGCCGTCCTGCAAATACTCGCAAACCTCAATAAATCATAGATAGACAATCCTTCCCTTTCCTAAATGATTCAAGCATAATTTCTACTTCACAACATTTGAGTGATATCCACTGGGACACTAGGAGTCTCAGTCTAGGAATCACTTAAGTTAGGTTTTCACTCACTAAAACATTCAAGAGCTGTTCTTATCCATCCACCTGTGGTCCCTTCTTCCAAAAGCACAAGTCCAGCAGTCATTGATTCATTTGATCACGCAGAGTGTATTGGATCTGAGACTGCTCTGAGGCTAGTCTTACCACACAGATTATGTTAACTTAATTTTTTTTTGGGATAGCAATTTCCTGTCCAGACATAAGGAAATTAACTTTAGTTGCAACTTCTTATTTACCTGGAAGGAAAAAGTGGAGTACTTATGCTATAATGAAATCCACATAAAGAACCATTAGGCAAATGCAGAAGCTTATATCTACAGCAGGGCTGCCAAACTCCCGGTCCACAGGCTGGATTCATCATATGCTGGCCACACTCACACCTGGTTTAATGAAGGGAGGAAAGTCCCAATACGTCATGTGATGCCACCGTGACGATGTGAGTTCGACACTCTTGATCTGCAGTATCATGCTTCACATAAGTGCTGCTGATGTTGAAAGTTTTGATAATAAGTTCTTAATGCAAATAACAGACTTCTGATTTGATGTGTTTACAACTTACATTCAGAGTATATTTTTGTCTCTTGTTTATAAAATGCATTTAAAGTAAAGGTTCGACTATATTGGTATGTTTGGCTTATTGATGCTTCACCTGTGTATGATGAGGTCATGCGTAATTAAAAATGTATTTAAGAAGCAGAGGCAAAAATGTTAACTTCATTTGTTTGGTTTTGGTGAGGAAGGTTTTTTTTTTCTTAATTTTTGTTTTTACTTTGTATGAGATTGTCGCTTTTCAAAAAAATCCTAAAACTGCAGTTTGTATTACTTGCTATGAGGATTTGCTATAAGGCTGTGACATGAAAAGCAAGAGAAAAGATTTATTCTAAATTATCATTTTTTACAACTTCAACATATTTCAAGATACTGTCCATTTCAAGTTTTGTTCTGTGGCAATATTTTGATTTGAAATGTTTCCATACTTATTTAAAAACAAATTCATCCATTATCAATTTGGAAATGTAAATAATTTTGAATACATTTCAACTTACATAGAAATAAAATTTAGATATATAGTCATACAGATATGTACAAAATTATTTCTAAAACTGGAATAATGAATCAATATTCCAAGGTACGTGCTTTAGAAGAGATCTTATTCAGGTTACTATCCCATATGAAATATCTCTTAGAATAGGATGATATATGCCTTACTAAACTTTTCTGTCTTTTGTATGTTTTTCCATTTCTGTTTCTATTAACTACAGTTGGTTATTGTTTTATGAGTTGGCATATGTTAGAATGATTTAAAAGTAATTATAGATAGACATACAGATCCCCATACAAATGAATCCATACTTTTAGGAAAAAGTCTTTATTAAAAATATATATATTTTGCCTCAGTAACATGAGGATACCATTTCCTTTTAAAAGATGTATTGATTACCTTTAAAACAACATTTTTTGCTTATTTCAAATAATATAAAGATGGAATTGGATTTTGGCTATGCTTTTAAGATAGGATGCAAACATACCAAAATCATGTTTAGCGAATTTCATTCAGGAAAAAAAATAAATGGTAAACCCTTTTAATTATAGAACCAGCATATGTTTTTATTTAATAAGTGCTGCCTAAATAAGCATACTCATATAGAATTATATCAGTTTATGATTGACAACATCAGTAATGTTAATATATTAAATTGCTAAAAATTTGGTTTATTGATAATTATTGGAAACTTTGCTACTTTTTAAATAAGTTATCATGAAATTAATTTCATAAAACAACTTAAATTATTTGGAATAATTTTTCACTTACTAAAATTGACTCTTTTGTATTTAAGTATTGAATAGTAATTTTTCATGACAAATGTTGGAATATACATCACTTGAAGTTTATTTAATTTTTTTGTTTATTATGTATTTATATTTTTATAAAATATAAATATATTTTTCCCCCTATAGTGGGAACACCTTATTATATGTCTCCAGAAAGAATCCATGAAAATGGGTATAACTTCAAATCAGATATCTGGTCTCTAGGATGTCTGTTATATGAGGTAATACTGACAACTTTTAATGAGCATAATTTGTTGATATGTTTTGTTGATCAAAATGTTTTTCTACTTGTGTTATGATTCTATTGAATGTTCATTCCATAAATTAGTACTAGATGAAAGTAAAGAATTCTACATTTTACAGATATTTATGGTGAAATTTGCATGTTTACCTGAGCTCAAAATGTAATATAAATGTAATATAAATATTTGCAAAATTTGGAGCATATACTTCTCAAAATAATCTCTTTCAAGGTCTTCATCTTTCAGTATCGAGGTTAATTGCCAAGGTGGCAATTTGAGATTGAAAACATTATCTTCATATGAAATAGACCTATCAAGGGCATATTCGGGTCAACACTTGTAGTATCATCTATTATTTCATTAATTATTAAACTTTTATTTTCTGAGTCTTAAACTTTATCTTCAAACTGTGCTAAATGGGATTATCGCCTAGGAAACTTGCATACTGTCCTTTTTATATGGTATCTCAGGGACTGTGTATTTTTAACCAATCAAACACAAGATAATTAATACTTTAATACAGAGGTAAAGGATCTGTAGAAAAATAATATCAGGAAAAAAATATTCCTTCATTTGATTTGTTTATACTAGTTGCAATTCTAGCTTGTAAAATGTTAATTATAGCAAGATCAGCAAGATAACCAAATTCTACCAAAAACCTTCTGGATGTTTACAACAAACTCTAAAAATTTTACTCATTGGCTTGCAGTCTTTCATTCAAATGCTCTCGAGAAAAGTTTCTGTAATACAGATACAAGGTGAAGTGGCAAACCACTTTCATTGCAGTGAACTCAGCAGAACTCATCAAAGCTCTCTATCAAGGAAAAAAATCCCACAATATTAGGATTTTCTGAGAACTATAGCAAGGTTTTCTTTAAACAAAACAAAACAATTCAATGCTAAAATTATTTTCTCTCAGACTCATGTATACAGAAAGCACATTTAATGAGAGAATTCTTTTGGAGATTTATTAGTAGTTATATCTTAAACTGGGATTTGTTTTAAAAAATCTATTTTTCTGTGATGCTGCTATTTGTATAATTGTGTTATTTGTGTAAATAGTAACAAGGATTTGTATTTACGTTATTCTTTTCTTTCTCACAGTTGCCATGTTACCTAATTTTTTGATATATAATTATCATTATATAGGTTAAAGAATTTAATTTTTCTACTTTCCTTAAAATTTAGGAAACAAAGATTGGGGCACATTAATGGCATATTGTGTAGCAAAATAAAAAAGAAATGTTATGTTACATTATAAGTGGTCATAATTTTATTTCATTTCCTCAGTTTTCACTCACTCAAGATCCATTCAGCTATTGTTTCTATGAAAACAGGAATTTGTGGACCCTTATTTTTGTAATAAAAATGAAATAATTGTCAGGCAGTTTACAGAATAGTAAGATTTATTCAATATAGCTCCAATAATAGGAGGATTGAGAAGCATGAATATTGTAACTTAATCATGGTACAAATTTAATATTTAAATTTATTCTTCACTTGCTCAATATATTCAACATAAAATGAATTTAAGGAATTCTAAGTAGTTATATTAGTTCCATTGGTTTATATTATTTTTTGAACCTGCAATAAGAATTTTATTTTTGCATGTGCATGAGATTTTCCTAGATTACATAGCTTCCCAATAAATAATTTTTCAGCTAATATTTTATTTGAATGTTGATATTAATAGCTAACAGTTTGGTTGGACTTTAGATGAATCTAAAATTAAGTGTGCTTTCTATTCAGTGCTGTTCTATGAGATGTCATTTCCTCAACCTGCTGCCTTCCAGATGTGTTCAGAATGCAACGCCCAGAGTTGTTGCTTGGGAATTCTAGAAGTTGGAAGTTACAACACATCTGGAAGACACCAGATTGGAGAAGGCTGGTTTTACAGTTTGTTAAAAATTGCTCTCTTTCCTTAACTATTTACCTTTTGTTGTTGTTGAAGGTTAATTTTACAGACAGAAAATTAGACTTTCAAATATTCTGGAAATGCTTAAAAAACAGCAATTCAAAATACTCTAATCAGCCTGTGTTAATTGATATGCAACAAGGTAGACTTACTAATTAAAATCAACATGCCATGCTTCCACAACATGGATCTTTACATGAAAAAGTAGATATTACACATTTTCTTTATTGTTCAGCACAGTAATTGCATCCTTACAGGGTCGTAGGTTGGTGGCTTACAGTCCCCTCTCCCCCCCCCCCCCAAAAAAAAAAGAGAGAATGAGCGATAGAGGTGGTGGGGGAGATCATTGCCACCAGCTCTAAAGACAGACAGTGGGCTTTCGTCCCTCAGACACCCCTAGAATACTAATCAGGAAAGTCAGACCCTGGAGGTCAGGGAGCAAGTCAATCATTCTAGCGATCGTCTCAGTGTGGAGGATCAAATTAGCCTGAAAAATTCAGCTGCTGGGAGGAGAGGGCGAGCAGCTGTCAGGGGCAGCAGCAAGATGCACTAATGAACCAGATGAATAGTGCAAAAGCTTGAAAATAAAAACAGGACAGTTGACATTTTTCATCTGTCAAAGCAGGAGATGCATGAAAATATAGTAGTCCTGTTTTAACTCCTTAGGGGACATTCAGCTTTTTCTCCCCCCCCCCCTCCACCTTCATATTTTTCTCTCTCTTTTTTAAAGCATTGAAACAGAACTACTTTTTAATGAATGTGTTTTGTACTGTGCTGAATATCTCTGTGTTTATTTTGCAATTGTGCATGCATGCTGATTGGGTCATGAAATTTTCTAATTTTGCATTTAATTGCACTGAAATGAAAATACACTGCATGAATTAGATAGTTACAAGGTGTAATATTATGGCAGTAATACAATTGGAAATCATTGTTTTCTTTGATAGCCTCCAACCTTTTCAGCAATTATGATATTCAATTAATGTATGCAGTTTTGATCTTCTTGCCATAAATTTAATTAGTTCTTTTTTTCTTCATTCCTGTATGCACCACTATCAAAATGAGAACCCTTTTTTTTGGTCGTGAAGGAGTTAACACAGTCTGAAAGACCACAAGACAGATGAGAGCCATTTTCAGCTTGTCCTGTCCCTGCTGAAGCTCACTGAGTAGCTCAGCATGGACTAGCGTGTTTCACACACGCTTTGCCTGTCTAGGGAATGTACACATTGTTCTTCCAAAATCAAACTTATTAGCACATATAGAAAAGGGTGACTGACTTTGGGGCAGCACTGCACTCAGAGCAATGCTCACGCTGCTGTGGTTCAGAGGTTTAAAGGCTTTCAGAGGCAATACGAACATTTCTGTACAAATCTCTTGAAGCTTAGCAGTATGTTTCATTTTTTGTTTGCTTTTGAAAAGCCAAACAGCAGTGGGAGACACTAATGTTTTATATATATATATATATATATATATTTAAAAAAAATAATTATACCAAATATAGGGAGTTTGGGGGTAAAACTGGGATCATGTTTGCAAAATGGGCTGCTCCATTAGATTAAATACCTTGTTAGAAAAATCCTAGAAATATAATTTAAACAAACCTTACAGTACATATGTTTAATTTCAGAGGGATGTAAAGCAAACAGTTCTTTGCAGGAAATTGTGCTTTCTAAATAGGAAATTACCTTAAAGTTAGATGCTATCTTTTTCCAACAACATGAAACACTTAGTAAGGTGTCCATACAGAGTACTTAATATATAATTTATTTATCAGATTCATGGTACTTTCAGCTTCTTCCTGATAGTTACAGAAAATTAAGTCTCATGTTAATGTATGACATTTTTTAGTATATTTGAGTATATATCAGCTGATGGCTTTTGCAGCCTTAATAGTTGAAAGATGACCAAGACTATAGGCAAAAAACAGCCAAACAGAAGCAAGTTGAGCTTGTAGAAATGTTTATATTTATCCTCATTCTCATTTTAAATAATAAAACTTTTTGTTCATTTTACTGCTTATTGTTGGTTATATCTTGGATTGTATTTATTCATAGTTCTCATCACTTTTAAATAAGGATATTTAAATTTAAATGAAATTTAGAACAAATACCTCCACAATGCAGAAAACACCTTTTGGTTTTGAATATAATTCTACCTGCTGATTGAAAATTTGTAATGTAGAATATCATAGTTTCTTGCTACAAGGGGTGTCAGAGGGAGCATAAAATTTATCAGAGAAAAACAAAATTGGAGCCTTTATGAGCTGGGTGAATTTTACCAAGCTCCTCTGATTCCCGATTAAAACTTCATGGTATAGGTGTTTGTAAATGGCATTTGGATTTTATATAGAAAAAATATACTAACCAACATTTATGAATAATATTCTGGGTACGTAATAATTTTAATTTATGCAACAGGAATGTTAGCTGAGTACTGTAATGCTATAGAATCTAATCCAGTATTCTGAAAGTCAGATGTGAGAAGTAAAGGACTCAAACCAATAGCATAGAGAGAAAATAAGTATTTGTCTCTAATTTAAACTGGGATTTAAAAAAAAATAAAGTCAAGTTTCTGTATTTGAGTCTTCTCTGCCACACCAGTTGAAAGTATATCCTATTTTTATTACTCCATACAGATGGCTGCATTGCAAAGCCCCTTCTATGGTGACAAAATGAACTTGTATTCTTTATGTAAAAAGATAGAACAATGTGATTATCCACCCCTTCCGTCAGACCACTACTCAGAAGAAGTAAGTAACTTCCTTTTTGGTGGGCTGTTTCAACTTGCTTCACTTTTTAAAAGTATCCTATCTCCTGGGATCTGGTATGCAGTTTTCCACAGCTGAGTTGTTCTTGCACAACTCATTAATTAATTTCAGTGTGAGAGGACTTGGTTTCTTCCTGGAAACTGAACTTTCATTTTTTAAAAAATTGCCTGCTGCTTAAATATGGCTGCAAGTGGGAACCTTAAATGGGCCACGACTTTAAAAGAACCGCTGTACATAGTACCTTTTATATCTTGTGCTTGCTTTATAGTTGCAACTCTTTGCAAGGCATTAAAATTCAAGCTATAAGGGAAAATTGCTTAAACTGAGCGCAGTTAACCCTGAAATCCTCTTTGCTTAGATTGGTTACACCACAGTGAACAACATGAATTTCTGATTTTCAGCGATAAAGAATATCTTCTGAATGATATATCCTGTGGTGTTCTTATTTATCCTTTTGAAAACATTGTGAAAGAATGAAACTCTTCCCTCAGTTTACTGTGATCTAAGTGCCTACATGGATGTGATGAAAAAGTAGTTACGCTCTGTTCAGGAGTAATGACTAGAACTGTGCATAGTATTTGAGAGGGGTGCTTTATGAACACCGTTAAGTGCATTGTTGCAAGCAAAAATGTCTTGAAGCATTAAAACAACTGTGTCATCTGAAAAGCTCAGCATGGCTGTTTCAAAGACTTACCTTGGTTGTCTCAGTGGGAAAATCAACAAAGCAGTATGGCTGTGCAAGCAGAGGCATGGGAAGACAATTGAAGATACTGACTGTTTTGAAACACATTGCCTGTTTTAAGGTTCTGCAAACCAACCTTTTGAAATGCCTTGTGTAGCTGTAATAACAATTTTGCAGCATGTGTGATGCCCTAACCCACAAAAAGCAGACATAGAAAAAAAAATCTCTTGGAAACATTTTTATATCACAAAGTGTATTCCAAATTCAAGGCATATTTCCAACATGATATACCTCTTCATGGACTTATGTATCCTATTAATGTTTACTATTCTGTTTTCTGAGTATGCATTTAGAGATGTACATAGAACTACCACAACATGCTGCAACAAAATGGACGCCAATGTATACTGTACATTCTTTCTCTCACAATTTTGCAGTACCCTGGCGAGGAACAGTTATGGCCTGAAAGACATAGGATAAAAACTTTAATACTTTACACACAGCAAAGAAAGACTTAATATTTCTGCTAAGGAATGGATGTTTTCATGTCTATTGTAACTAATACATAGATGACTCTGTGTGTGTTTCCTTTACTATGTATGGTCATATTGTTTTGAAATTTAGGACACAGAAAAGTAGCAGAAACAGTAAATTACACTGTGTGGAAATGCATATAAAATTCTCATATTTTGTGAACAGAAAAATTCACTGACTTTATGGAATTGGGGAACAATATAATTTCAAACCCCCAAATCTCATTGCTTTTAAAGATTTTAATTATTAATTAAAAACTGGTCCATGAAGTATGGGTCTCATTAAAATCATTGTATAATATTTGCACTTTTATTACATGGAGAATTTGACTATGAAATTCTCTGTGTATCCTTTTAAAGATGACTAGGAAGATGATGAAGTGAATGTGATGGTCTTTGCTGGGGTGTGCAATATTGACTTAATGTAGCTTTTCCAATTAACTGTTTTTTTTTCCAGTGGCCATTTTTAATTAAGAGAATTGTGCAGAATATAAATATGGCATTTCATATAGGCAATTTCAGAACCGGAGGCCTAGAAATACAGTAGGGTGTGAACAATAATGCAAAATGATAGCAAAAATGTCAGGGGCCGTTCTTTGTTGTGTCATTCATGCTGTCTTCCTTTTTCCATGAAGCGCATGAATATTTCACGTACCTGCATCCTCATCCTCTATTCTTCTTGACTAATTTTCAGACTGTCTGAATTTGCATTTCACATAGTAGCTGATTAGGAGATGCCGCGTGCAGCAGTGAAGCCTCAGCAGGCGGTTGCCATGGTGACCTTCAGCAGGATTTTAATGATGATACCACTAGTGGTTCGTTGAAGTCGGCCTGCCTGGAGGGCTACTTCACTGCAGCTAAGTGTGAAGTTGGATATATAGATTCTCAGCCAAGGGGCATATATCAAAGTTCAGGCCTGATGGAAGCCTTGGTATTCAGAAAGGGAAATAATAATAATAACAATAATTATTATTACGTAGATAGGAGGAGGGATTTTAAAAAATATCATACTGTACTTTCCCCTCATTCAGAAACAAGGACTTTATTTTCACGGCTTTCATTTTAAAATCCTTTTTCTGTACATTAACATTTGGAAGAAGGAAAGCCCTGATCTATTACAGGTAAGCAAACAATTTCCTGACAAAGTGAAAGACTAAGTAATCGAAGATGTACTATTACTGTGAATAGTTCATTGTTCCAAAATTATACTTAGAACAAAACTGTTTTTTTAAAAAAGAGTATAGTTATGATCCCTGCTAACTGTACATTTTAACGTTCTATGTTTTGCAAAGGCTCTATATTACATAAGAAGACAAAAACTACTGTATCTACTGCAGCATGCAGCATCCAACATGTAGGCTAAACTTTTATATAGATTGAAAGGTTCACTCCAGTTGAACAGAGGAATTAAGGGATCACAGAACAAAATATATATATACAAAGATGTGTTTTTGTATCAACCTTTGCCTATTATTGACACAAAGTTTTTAGATAACATAACTTTTTAAATTAAAATCTGTTTTAATATACTTGCATTTTTGGTAGGTAGTTACAGTGCAGATTTATTCCATTTGATAGTTTTCAGCATTTGAACCACTGTATATGTTAGTTCCCAGAATTTAAACCAATTTAAACTTCCTAAGTGCAGATCTAGTTGGATAAAACTTTAGGTTTCCATTTGTGTTTCTTATTCTCATGTAACACTCCTCATTTCACATGTCAACACAATATTATGTGATAATGTTACTTCTTTCTTTATCTGAAGCGCTTTCTGTGAATAGTTCCATCACTTCCTTAGCTTCCTGACAAATTCATTTAATTTCCATTTTTCTTTTAATGTCTGAACAGTTAGAGTGCTTCTAATTGATGAAAAGAGATGTCTCATTTCCGTATTCTGAAATTATCTAATTACTGTATTGGTTTCAAAGATTGCATGTTGTTTTTCATTTTTTGTTGTTAAAAATATTTGATTGGAAGAGGAAGGAGGGAAATTGACAAACCAATGTTTTACAAATGTACGTTCTGGGCAGTAATTTTCTATATACAATTTGTCACTCCATAATTTTAGGAAGATCACTGTCTCTATCTAAGGCTGGCTTTGACTGCAAATGAACAGATACCATCCCAAAACTAGTATAAGGATGTGTGATACATCTCAAAGTCAGCTCATTAATGAGAATTTGACTAGCAGAAAAATCTGACAGCATTGTCTTTGGAGCCTTTTTTATTTTTACATTAATAATGATATAGAAATGAAAATATGATAGTAAGTTTGCTTCCCAAATCTTTGCATTTTTTCCTAAATGCTTCTCAGGCTATTACCATAAAGACTCCTTATTCTGGTTTTCCTATAGCATGTGTTTGCAACCTAGATTATCTCTGTTCTTTTTCTGGGCATGCAGAAGTCAAAGCATGAATTCTAACTGCCCACCACTTTTGGTTTCTATCCATGTTTATAGGGCAAAGGTTAGAACTAGAATTAAGTAAATATCCAACAAGTTGGGGACAGATCAAGTTGTAAAGGTGTGTGTGTGTGTGGGGGGGGTTTGGAACAAACGTGAGTGGTCTTGATATAGGGCAAGGCTGTCAAATTTGTGTCATGCACTGCCACGCCTGGTTTAGAGAAGGGGGAAATGTCACGATATGTCACGTGACAATGAGCACTTGACACCCCTGATATAGGGGATCTTTTTGGGAAATGGCCCATGACATACATTTTCAGGGAGAGGAAAGGAAGTTCATAGAAAGGAAACATTTCTGTTTCCTTTCTATGAACTTCCCCCTTTGCTTGCTTGATTTGAGAAGTAACTGAAAAGCAGATATTTGTGTTAGGCATGTTAGACTTTCAGAATCATATCTATCTTTGCAGTAGTTGAAGAGTTACTGCTAAGAACTCTTATGGACCCATTTAATAGGAATGGTATTGCATGTTTGTTCTTGATGCACTGACAACAGTTGTTCACGCTCTTGTCACTTTTCATGCTTGGGACTACTGTAATTCAATCTACATAGGAGTGTACTTGGAAGCCACTCAAAAGCTGCAGCTACACAATGCAGCTGTCTATGAGTTAATGGACAAGAGCCTTTAAGTCTGGATAATATCTTTAAGTCTGGATAATAATATCTGGAAATACATTGGATGCAATTTGTTTCCAGGTACAAGTCAAAGGAATTGAGCAGCATATGAAATGATGATGCTGGTTATTGTACAAGTCTTGTGTCTTAGGTCTGTTCCAAGTGTGGACTGGCTGGGCTGGTATGTTGCTGTCTTTGTGTTTACTCTCTGGAAGATACTGAACTGAACTGAATTCTTTATTGGCCAAGAGTGGTTGGACACACAAGGAATTTGTCTTGGTGCAGTTGCTCTCAATGTACATAAAAGAAAAGATACATTCGTCAAGAGTCAATAATCATCAGCTACAACACTTAATAATAGTCATAGGGTACAATAAACAATCAAATCATACTAGGAAACAGTCAATATAAATCGTAAGGATACAAGCGACAAAGTTACACCCATACAGTCACAAGTGGGAGGAAATGGGTGATAAGGAGTGATGAAAATATTAATAGTAATAGTCGCGCTGACTTTGTAAATAGTTGGACAATGTTGAGGGAATTATTGTTTAGCAGAGTGATGGCGTTTGGGAAAAAAACTGTCCTTGTGTCTAGTTGTTCTGGTGTGCAATGCTCTATAGCATCATTTTGAGGGTAGGAGTTGAAACAGTTTTATGTCCAGGATGTGAGGGGTCTGTAAATATTTTCACAGCCCTCTTTTTGACTCGTGCAGTATACAGGTCCTCGATGGAAGGCAGGTTGATAGTAATTGTTTTTTCTGCAGTCCTAATTACCCTCTGAAGTCGGTGTCTGTCTTGTTGGGTTGCAGAACCAAACCAGACAGTTATAGAATATAATATTTAATAATATTCAAGAATATTATTAAATTCTCCTGGTTTATTTGGAATTTATTGATGTTGCTGAGGGAGATTGTTTTATTATTAGATTGAAATATAAACGTTTTGTTTTCATCATTATATTGTAACCCTCGTATGGTCTAGGAGTGGTAGCCTGGAACTCCTAGCAGATGAACTATTTGAACGAATACTCCTAATTCTATATAATCTAATTTAAGAGTACTCTTTTTTAAAGTTTTTTTTAATTTACTGAATATGCTTTCTAATCACGAGTTGCATATTTCCCTTGCTGTTTTATTATACTAAAAACAGAAAAGGTGGGAAAAGGGTCTATTTTGTGGAAATATTTTGTACTAATTGTGCATATCTAAAATAAATTTCAAGATTAGATACTATTATCACATATTAGACCAAAGAGCTAACAGTGTTTGTATTGATTTCAGTGGTTTTAGGTGAATAGATTGGTAGCCTAAAGAACTCATTTTATGATGTCCATTTAAATCATAGGTGTCTTTCCTTTTTGCTTAGCAAGTCTCAGAAACCATGAAAATATTCTACGTAGGCATTCCTCAGCTCTCTGCAGTGTCACTGAAAAGAGAACTCATGTTTCCATTACAGTTTTGAGCAATTTTAAGATTAGTGAAAAGTCCATCATGGAAACATAATTAAGCATCCTGCTATCCAATGTGGCCCTTGTATAAAGCCTGGAGTCATGCAAAACTTGTGTTGATACTACTGTGACTATGTAAAGAATTATATAAAAGAAAATGCAGTGATTCAAACAATACTGTTTTTATAAGAAAACATATCTTTAAAAGTTACTGCCTTGCTTTTTTGCTTTTTCAGCAATTATAATTTGCATTGAACTTGTAGTAGAAAAGGATTCTGATAATTTTGCCTGTAGAAGTATTTTCCTTTTCTTTTTAATTCTTTGTTGTTTATATGCTTTTTTTTCTTTTTCTTTTTTTCTAGCTCCGACAATTAGTTAATATCTGCATCAACCCAGATCCAGAGAAACGACCGGATATAACCTATGTTTATGATGTAGCAAAACGCATGCATGCCCACACAGCTACCAGCTAAAAGATTTGCCTCGTAGGAGGGACAAAAACAAGTTGTGAACATTTTAGCATTGATAGACTTTCTCCCAATTTTTTTTATTGTCTATTGCTTTAAATTTGCTTATGTGTCAAGGTTATATTAACACCTTTGTTACAGAATTTAAAAGTAAAGGATACTTATATTTTTAAATTTTAAAATATGAGACAGTTATAAAGATAAGTAAATTGTTACAATTTGAGTAATTGCAGTTCATTTATATACTATGCAATTATTGAATAAAGGGGAAACATTTTTATATAGCTTTAACTTTTGTCTAACAAGTCTAAGTTGCTGGTTTTCTTAGGAAGATAATAGCTTAATTCCTACAAGCAAAATTTTAAATGTTGAATGTTGTAATAATTTATGGATATGAATATGATGAAAACATAATTCTTGAATTTATTATTCATCAGTAAATTTATTGTTGGTTTTCTTTCTACTCCTTTCCCAGAAATGTAAAAAAAATTTTTTTAAATAATGTATAGTTTTGCTTGTCAAAAATATGTATTTATTTGAAATTAGCTTTAAGGCAGTTTTTGAATGTGAAAATGTGGCTTTTTAATTGCTGCTTTTTTTTTTGGCATATTGTCCAACACTGGGGAAACAAAGGAGAAGAAATTTGGTCAAATTGTTTGTTATCTAATCTTGTACTGTATTATAACCCCAATCCCTAATTTTGATTTCAAGAATTGAGAGAATTTGCACAATGTCAAGGAGTTAGAATCAGTCATCAGGTTAGAAGGGATGTTGAGGATCTACCTGGTCTCTACTATCTCCCTGCCAGATGGTTTAAATCAGGGGTGCCAAATTGGCAGCCCATGAGCCAGATGCGTCACATGCAGACCACGCCCACCCTGGTTCCGCAAAAGCAAAAAAGTCACAATACATCGCAATACATCATGTGAGGCAATTGAGTTTGACACCTGTGGCTTGGAAAGGAGTATTTAATGACTCCCAAGTCAGCTTGTTCCACTGCCTGAAGGTTCAAGCTTGTAGCTTTAGTGTTAATCATTCTCCAAATCTGTGGCTACTAAACTCCAGTTATAAATTAGTTTTCATGTCAGTATTACATTGCTAAACACATAAAAACTAGTAGAGTATTTCACTTTGGGCTGGATATGTATATTAATTGCATTGGCATAGATGACTCCCAAAAACCTAAGAGATTGGGTTTTAAAAGACGTTTGCTTTGAAGAACAGTATTTTCTACAACATATACAATTGGATGAACCAAGGCCACTTCCCAAGCTGTGCAATGTAGTTTCTTCCTAGCAACATCCAGCCACTGCTGAAATAATATAAAGCTGACCTCATTACTATTTACTTTGGTACCCTGATGCTTGGATGACTATTGACATTACAGAAGTAGTTATGTGTAGGAAAATAATCCCAGGATATTTGAATGAGGGACACTTAAAATATATGACTGTCATTTGGAAGATCCTTCAAATTGTTTACATAGGATGATGTCTCCATATGCTATGATTCATAATGCTGAATGGAGGCCATTGTGTATGTTTGTTTATATGATCAAGAGCCTAATGATAAGGTTAAATTATGATTGTAGTTAAGACTCGTGGCCACTGCTAGGCAGGATTTGATATGAATTATCTATTATGGTGAAGGTATCTGCTTTGAAAATCCTTTATTAATTTAAAAGACAATAATAATTGTCCGGAACTAAGAAAAATGTTTTGAATTGGTGAAGTTTTTATTAGACTTTTGAATGACCCGAAAAGAAATAGATCAATAAAACAATAAATAGCATGCTATCATGAAAGGGAAGAATATTAATTTATAACTTCAAGAAATTATGTAGCTAAAGGTCTAATTGTTTAACATGTTGAAGATCATGAATAAGGCTTCCCTAAGAAAATGTCCCCCTGTCATTACGCTGCAGTTCTCAAAATTCATCATTTATTTCAGTCACATACATGACTATGAAGCTATGCGATTTCATGATTACAGCTAGCCCAGGTCTGTCGCTCTTGCAATGATCTAAGTAAAACATAAAATGCATGCCCAGCTGTTTCTTAAAGGCTTTATCCATTTCTCTACTCTTACTGTTCTATTCTAGCTAGATAACTGATTTTTTTTAATCAGGGTTTTTTTAAATACAAGTTTAGTGGGAATAATGAGGACTGATGGTCACTAATTGGACAGGTATGAAACACATGCTTTTTGTTGCATCAGCTTATGTTAATGTGATTTTAAATTCTATGTCCAGTAATATTTGGAGTAGAGTTAAAACTTTTGTACAACATCTAGTCATAGAAACCATGAGGGAGAAACTTGAAATTTTGCCTTCTCCCTTAGCACATGTTTGACTTCTCAGGAAAATTCAAAGAAAATGAAAAATGCTAATAATGTCTGTAAGATTCTGTACTTTTTTTGCTAGGAATAAAACTAACATAATATTTGTTAAAACATTGTTAGTATCCCAGTCCCTCGTTCCCACCACAACTTCCATGCTTTTATATGCAAAAATACTTCAGATTTCTGTATTTTTTTCCCCATTGAAGAGAAGAAGCAGGAGCATTTAAAACAGCATTATCTTCATGTGGCTTTCTGGTATGCATATTTGAAAAAGAGATTGACTGAATTCACTCCAAGTATGTGTCACTAATTGTGTGTGCACACATGCATGTGCACACACGCATATATCACTATCTATACAAAATACTTTGGGGAATTATTTCTAAAAATAAATGTTGGAAATAATGATGACATTAATTCCAATGTAAACCAAAAACATTTCTGTAAAAACATCTGATATTGATAAAAATATGTGGATGCGTATGTAAAACAATTGCATTAGTATGAAAAGGTTACCGGTTTCATATACCTGCTGCTAGCATTAGACGTAGTGGATAATCCCACTACTGGCAAAACCAAGATCAAGATAATCTTTAAATCATGATCAAGATTTAAAGATAATCTTTAAATCATGATCCTCCCTAGTACCATCCCTTTCTCAAGAATCAAGTCACTACATTGACACAGAAATCCCATTCGTGCATTACAGTAAATAGTGATGTTCCATCCAGTACACTGATTTACTGAGAAGAGTTATTTCCAAACATGTTGGACTACAACTCCCATTGTTCACAGTTAGCATACTTGAGGCCATATTAGGGAATGTGGGCAGGTAAATCTCTGTAGGCTAGATATTCAAGACTGGCAGTGTAGCAGCTTTCAAAGCCATCATTGGATCATAATGCTTTGCGAAGGGAAGAATCCATCAAACAGTGTTAGGGCAGTGTAGGTGCCATTAAATTATAGTCCCTTGAACTATTAATGATGCTTGGAATATAAAATAGATTTCTTAATATCTTGATTTGACTAGCATGGGTGTGTGTTTGGGAAGGGTAGGTTATGGCAATCACCTGTTTGATTTCACCCAAATAATGGAAAATGGTCACTTGCATAAGAGGCCAGAACTCAAGTTCCTAATAGTATAAATCAGGAGGATGGCAGCTGTGGCATTTCTGCCTCTGGACCTAAGTACAGGGATCTCTAGCAAGGCCCAGAAGAACAATTTATTTCAGTTCTCCATCATTTTGTTATTGCATAGAGATTGCATATATCTGGAAATTACCAGATGGCAGCATAGAACATTTTTCTATATTGTTAAGGTGTTGTCTAGGGATGTTGATTTTACAGCGGAAATCGGGTAGCCCAAATCTGTCCATGCTAAACTGTTTTACATACTTAGCAATTGCTAGGTAACAATGCCTTAAGTTTTCTTCTGCACTATAAGAAAATACTTATATTTTTAGATTCCATGTATGGTTACTGGTAATACATTTGCTGTATTTATTTTAACCAAGCTGTTTGCTTCTTTGAAATTATTCTCTATCCTAAACAAACCCAAACATAATATGCATAGATTTATATTCAGTAATATTGAAATATTTCTGGTTTTATGAATATTTGTGTTGTGTTTGATTTCTAAACATACTCTTGCACAATGATTGTACTCAGTGTTTAGAATGTTATGTTGTACAATATCTTAATATATAGAACACATAGATAAAATATATGGTAAAATAAACCCACCTACATTTATTTTCTATTGAATCTGCCTGTTTATTAGAATGCTGATGTTGATGTGATGAAGATGTGAAAATTAAGCATTTTTATTTGCAATTTTTAGAGAAGAGGTTGTGTTCTTCTAAGGTTTACCCTTAACCAGAACGTAATATATCAACAACCTCTTGCATGTTTAAATTTCTGTTTCTATAATCATAAGAGTTACTAAATATTAGTGCTACATTTCTGGCACAAGAAAATAATTTTTGCATACAGTTCTGTACACTGAAAAATACATATAGTAAAACAGAAAAGCAAAGGCTGCCTCATGCATCATATATAGTACTTACATGCTGTCATTACATATCATCCTCTATACATTTTCCTAGTCTATGAATTTGTATTCCTGTTTGTACTGTAATCATTCAGCATTATAAACTACATCAATATATTTTAATTGATTATATAGTCTTGCTAAGAGTGCTATTGCTCAATGATTATCGACACTATTTGACAGCTAGAAAGCTGACAGCCTGAATTCAAGACCCGTGCAGGGTGGGTCGGGTCTTGAACCCAGGTGAGCTCCTGTTACTTGCCCCAGCTCCACCTAGCAGTTAAAAAGCTAGCAAATGCAAGTCGATAAATAGGTACCACTTCGACAGGAACAGCTTTCCATGCTCCTTAGGATATAGTCATGCTGGCCACATCACCACAAAAATGTCTTCGGATAATGCTAGCTCCTCAGCTAAGAAATGGAGATGAGCACTGTGCCTCCTAGAGCAGGGGCGTCAAAGTCATGTTGTCACGGTGTCAAGACAACATGACATATCGGGACTTTCCCCCCTACACTAAATTGGGTGTCAGCATGGTCAGTGTGTGATGCATCCGGCTCATGGACCAGGAGTTTGACAGCCCTGCCCTAACAGATAACAGATAATCAGAGTTGGAGGGAAGGGACCTTGTAGGTCATCTAGTGCAACCCCCTGCCCAAGCAGGAGACCCTACACTATTTCTGACAAATGGCAGTCCAATCTCTTCTTGAAAGTCTCAAGTGATGGTGCTCCCACAACTTCCGAGGGCAAGCTGTTCCATTGGTTGATTGTTCTCACTGTCAGAAAGTTTCTCCTTATTTCCAGGTTAAATCTCTCCTTGTTCAGTTTCCATCCATTATTCCTTGTCTGGCCTACAGGCACTTTAGAAAATGGCTTGACCCCTTCCTCTCTGTGGCAGCCCCTCAAATATTGGAAGACCTCTATCATGTCTCCCCTGGTTCTTTTTATTAGACTAGCCAAGCCCTAGAATCAGACATGATTGGAGAGGGGAAATCTTTACCTTTATAAATGCTGCTGATGCAACTGCTCTTCCTCCTCCTCCTCCTCCTCCTACTGCTACTACTACTACTATTTGCTGCTGTTCCTCTTCCTAGTACTACTAGTACTTTTTTCAAACATTCTATGCTAGTGACTTCAACAGAAGGATACAATGAACATTGGCTTCCATCTGAACTGATGGTGAGGGAAAAAGTATAACAAAAGATTGAACTGTCATGGAAGAAGGCTTGAAATTGCTGGAAGGAATTTGTAAATACATAATTTCTGAAATATGGATAAATACTCTTCCACCCCCTACTTTTAATCCTCTTCAGTGTCTTTAAAATGAGGGCAATAAAGTGTTACAGTGCCGTTTTGGGAAAAATAAATCCCTATGGAAGTGCAACTAAAATAAATACATTCTTTAGAAAAAAGCACTTTAAAATATAGCATAATACTAATTCTCCAATTGCTGAATGAACATGAGTTGTAAATATGTTTGCCTGCTTCTGTAGGCAGAAAGGGAAAAAATCACTGCCTTTTCTGATAATTGCCAAATTTTAGTCCATTATGGAACTAGACTACATAGACAACATAGACAACATAAAATGCCCCATGTTGCATAAAATCAAAGATCCGAACGTTCTGTCTTCTAGTTGTTACTATTCCTTGGGAAATGCAGTACCAGAAAACCACAATAAACCTACATTATCATGTTTAATATAACATGGCTATGATTTGGGGATAATGAGATAAAATTTGAGGGGGACAATCATCCCCAAAAGAAAGTGGATGTATAACATTTATAGTAAATATGTTTTTTGGAGATGATCATAAAGACTAATCAATTATATATCGTAAACATTTTGTATGTCTGAGTGAAAAAGCTTCAATCCTAATTAGAGGAGCTGTCCCAAAGGAAGTAATAAATGAAAATTGTGCTGGTTCCACATTTACTGAGTAACCTGTACACAACCAGTCTTCCAATTGTTTTCCTGTCTTACGTAGATTTTCAGACACTTATGCAACTTTACAGCTTTATAAATTTTTTTAATTTGGTTGTTATGTAGGATTCCAAGAAAATTAGTTTCAAAGGATAAAGTAGAGAACTACCCCTTCCAACTTTCCGGGATCTAAAAGGCATTCAGTTAATATGTCATTGGTTGCAAATTTCAGTGGATTGGCTAAGAAAAAAATGTAGGTGGAGATTTAAAAACAATCTTCCTATGGCCTTATCAAGATAATTTCAGAAGAACAGCATGGCTCCAGAAAGAACTTTCCTAACAATTTGGCAAACTACACCTTTTTATCATACACAAGAATACTCATCTTTATTTTCAAATTATGTTTGCTGTGTCACACTACTATTTTTAAAAATGGGCATAGTTCTGCATGTACTGTTTTCTGGAATCTTTATCTTTGCATACCCTTTTTTGGGTTATCCTGATCCAGCTAATTATCCTCTTATATTTTTTTTTAAATAGAAAAGGAATGTAGGGCAAAATAATTCAGGATCTTCTAGTTTATGAGAGGGTGAGAAGCTAATTAAATCATAAAAAGTTATTCAAATGAAGTCAAGTATATAACAAGAACCAGTAAGACCAGAGCAAAAATAAAAGCTGATAGTAATTAAAGTTTTTAAGTAGGAACTTTTTTTTTTAAACAGAATAGATTATTTCCAGATTATTTCTTGGAGTTACATATTATTATTAACTACTTTGTCTTCCAAATCATTTAACAGCCAGACCTTATGGAGAGGTTTCATCACTTCTAATGATTAAGAAACAGAACTGTTCTAAAAGCAACAGCATCATACTAGTTTTGTAATATACTATATAGCTCACTTACATTTGTTTTCTAGCTCTTCACCATTTGCAAATAAACATACCATTTGGGTTTCACACACACACACACAGACACACACACACACACACATTCAAAGAGGAACTCTAGGAGGTATATGATATTACTTTCGTCTTTGAGAATTCTATCAGAAATAGTTTTTTTAAAGTAAAGAGCAGCAGAGATTTAAAAAAAGACATTTTATATTTTTAACATGTGATATGAACAGTGGTTAGAATGTATTACAGGCAAACTCTGCCCAGAGCCTAGAGTTCTGGATCCTGATGGGGCTCAAGGTCGATTCAGCCTTCTATCCTTCCAAGGTTGGTAAAATGTGGACCCAGCTTGTTGGGGGAAATATGCTGACTCTGTAAACCACTTAAGGCTGTAAAGCACTGTGAAGAGGTATATAAATGCTATTGCTATTGTTATCCGTATTAGAATACAGATAGTCCACAACTTACAACAGTTCATTTAGTGACCATTGAAAGTTACAGTGTTACTGAAAAACTCACTTAAGAGTTGACTGACTTTGCAGTTTGGGCTGAATTGTGGTCATAGGTTGAGATTACCTGTATTCAGAAATTTATTGCAGTGCTAATTAACTTTTAATCATCATTATTTCTACAGAATAAAAGTTCTATCACGCACACGCACACACACATACACCCTGTTACAATCTGTCACCTTCCAAGGTCATATGTAAGTCTTAAACTGAGTGTAAATGAGCTATATTATATGGTTCATAAAATCAGCAGATTATAAATATTTTGGCTGTGTAAAGTAAAATAAGTTGCTGTATCAGTTCTTGTCTTGCATTCTAATTTGCTGTCCTTCAGATGACCCGAGAGTTTCTCCCTTAACTTCTGCAAGTTTGATGCCCAATTGTCTTATGCACGTTGTACAATTTCTTCATAAATCTCTTTGGTAGAAAAAAAATGAAGCAATTATTTGGATTCAATGGTTGTTTCTATTGGAATTGGTATTAACTTACAGCTGTTAGCAGACTTATGACACAGTCTAAGCTTCATTAAGTAGAGTCCTGCTGATAGAGGCTATTGATCCAATAGCTAGCACAGATGTACTATGCTATAATATGTTCTTCCTCCACTATGCTTTATTTCCCTCTAGGGATAACCAATCGGAAGAATTGACCTGCTTGCCCAGAATGTGAAGAAACTAATGTGCAGTTTGATTTCAATTGTCAGTCTGATTGCTAACCTTGTAAATCAAATCTCAATTCTGCAAGGATTGCTACTTCTGCAGTTCTTTGTTACGTATAACTTATATGAAAGGTGGCCTAATTAACAACTGCAGTATTGCTAACACTAAATAAGTCAATCATTCATCTGCAAATATCCTGGCTGTGCCCCATCTACTACAGGAATAAGAAACATTTCCAGGTGATCTCCCTAAATAACATGCGATAGAATGACCAGTAGAAAATACATGGTTTTGCAATTAATTTTTTTCTAAAAATTAAATTTTAAAAAATGACACATTACAAAACAAGCATTTATTGTTATGCATAATTGACTAAGAGCAGGAAGGACCCAAATGAGATATAGTTCTATACAAAAGGAAGTTCTACTGATTCCAATAAAACAGGACACCAAGAATGGAAAGTACACTTAAGCTGTATCATTACGTTTTTACTCTTCAGTTTGTTGAAGCCTATTCAAAGAAAAGGACATGTGGAGAACAGGCTAATAAAGCATCATAATGTATATTCATCCATTTTATCACTTTTTAGTTCTGTATAATGTACTGCTAATGGCTTTAAGAGGGATTCAGCTATTTTCTAATGTGACCTCTTTATAAATGCATCTACACTCTTCTAAAATAGGCTAAGGCAAAATGTTGCATGTAGAATGTCTCTGTGAGTGTAACTCCCTTTTACGTTTACATTACAAAACACTGAATGAACTGAAAATGTGGGAAAGGAACTGGACATATCTATAAGGTTTAGCTTCAAAATGATTTGGAAGAGGAGTTTTAGACCATAAGCACCTCTGGGTTATTCACTAAAGCAGAGCTGTCAAACTCTTGGCCCATGGGCTGGATGCCTCACACGCTGATCACGCCCATGCCCAGTTTAGCAAAGGGGGGGGGGAGTCCCAATACATCATGTGACATTGCTCTGACGATGTGAGTTTGACTCCCCTGCACTAAAGCATATCTTTATCAGATTTCTGCATGAGAAGCTTCCTTGAAGCAATAGTATGTTTTCATGCAGAAAAGAAAAAGATGCTTTAATTAGTAGCAGAGAAGTGCTGAAGCATTTTTTCCACATGTTTGAAGCAAGAATAGCTATAATGATTAAAACGGGTCCCCCTAATCTTTGACCTGTGGCAGAAAACAGGGGAAAGGTTCTTCAAAGTAATGAATCTGGCTTATTGAATTGCATTCCCCAATGCCATCTGTTTAATGCATATTGTATACTTTTCAAAACTCAGTATCGTGTGACACAAATGAAGAGGGACAGGTCTTAGTGATCTGAAAGACAGAAAGATATTCTACATAGTATTCTACATACTGATTTATTTCAAGCTGACACCATAATATTAAAGTTCAATTAGACAGTCAATTACCAGTACCTCCAAATATTTCTGAGTATGCAATATATATGCATATGTATTTTTAATACTGTATAGAGTTCTTTCAGTAGAGCATTAGACTTGTAGAGATGGCAGTAAAATTGCACTTATCAGAGATCATAATTATTCTCTTTTTATATTCAGTATAATTTCACACATTGGCAAAGTCAAAATACGGTCTTTGCTGCATGATATTTAATCAATTAAAGAGTCCTTGGAGATGCATTGAAAAGGCATATGTTTATGATAGGATGACTATTCTCTTTAGAAAACATCTTTGCATTATTTTTACTCTGTAACAGGACATTACTGCATTGACTTTCACTTTAAAATAATCTATCTGCAAGATCTACAGTATTTATCTTTTGGTTCCCACTACATTGTGCCTAGAGTCTGGAGTTGGTCTGTTAAAATTTAACATCATATCTTTTAAATATTCATCTCTTGTTGATGAAACTGGTTATTGTTATGTAACATTATTATGCCAAGGCATAAAGCTTGCTTTTGAAAAGCAAAATAAATCACTCAAAGCAAAACACATATACTTATTCCAGAATCAAGAGCTACATGTTAAAATTTCTTTAGTAATTATTATAATATAAATCTAAAAATATTTCTTTAGACTTTAGTATAGCAACTTTGAGCCTATCCCTCCTTGTATAAAGTGGTTCAACTCCATATTATTATGTATATCATCATGAATTGATTCATACATATTCTTCCACCCACTACGATTGGCTGTTATGAATTCAACCATTTATTTGGCCTTAAAGGCCCATTTGCCTCTAATTATATCTATCCTAAATAATTATGTCACTTGCAAATTGTTCACCCTCTGTTTCTACATCGTTAATGAGTATATTGAACAACACCATCTGTTCAGATTGTTCTTTTCCTAATTATAACTTTAAGCAAAGGATTAAGGAATCCCTTGTACAGCCAATCCTAATAAAGACTCCCCTAGTAAACATTTAGTTCTTGCAGCAGTCAGCAAAGGATTTGTTTAAATGGCTGGACCAGATTGAAGTTTTATTTCATAGGTTTGTTTGTATTTACTATCAGTAGCAATAAAACTAAATGGTTTACAGATCTAATTTAGACATCAGTAGTCCTGAGTTCCACATCCAGTTTTAAGACGTGAACATTACTTGTATAAGTTCATTATGAGTGACCAAATACCCAGCTTTGATATAATGATTCTGCTCTGCTTCCTTAAACCATGAAATGTAACACAGTAATTTGCAGCTATTATTTCTGGTATTAGGCGTTGCAAAAATCTGTACAATGCCAAGATACATTCTGTCTCTCTTTGATGCATTGTTTATATTTTTTCTGTCATGGAATATTTGTTGTTATATTGCAGGGTGTAATGCATTTGTAATTTAGAGTATGATGAGTATTCATTTTGTTGTGTTGATTCCAATTTATTTTGTTTTAAATCCTCTCACCTCTTTTAATACTGTTCATAGGCATATTTGCTTTTATGTCTTTACATTCAGTTTAGATTTTTACTACATAAACTTATTTCTGCTTGTTGTAGGCCAACAACAAAATAATGAATGTATGACTTGTAAGCTTAGAACAAAAAGTATCCCATGAGCATGGTTGAGTTGCTGAGCAAACCAACCAGTAGAATTTAGCTACTGTGTTTTGGGGCTTAGTACAGTTTATGTACCCAACCAACTATGGTTTTATCAACAAAGCATGATCTAAAAACCAGGACTTTGCACAATACCCAGCATCAACGAGAACACTCACCTTCAGTCTGTTACCTTGAGATGTGTGGTGATTGCACACTCAGAATTCCTTGTCCATGTTTCTATGTTCCTGGCCAACTCCAGCAAATGAGGAAGAATTCAAGATTGACATGGATGACATGCAATATTTTGCTTTTCCAAAACTTTGTAAGATGAGAAATGGTCTTGAGAGTTTTCTTGATAGTCAAATATTCCTTTATCATTAAGTTTGTATCTTAGTGAGCAATTAGGAGGCTAGGGTTTCCATCAGAGAATAGCATAAGACTGAAAAATAAACCAAGAAGAACAAGAACAAAGAAAATAATGCAAAACCCTGAAAAGATGATCTTATGTTTCAAAATCCATCAGAATGAATTTAATTTAAGTCATGGCTGCCAAACTCACAGCTTGTGGGCTGGATGCGTCACATGCTGGCCAGACCCAATTTAGCAAAGGGGGAAAAAGTCCCAATACATCATGTGACAACACTGTGATGATACTATGAGTTTGACATCCCTGGTATAAGGGATCAATGAAATAAATGTTGCCTGTAGATGTTTTGCTCCACACATTCAATTCTCAATGAAGGTTACCCATCTTTCTTAGTCAGGTTTAGTCAGAACAGAATAGAGTACAGTAGGGTAGAAAATAGAATAGAAAATAGAATAGCACAGTTGGAAGGGATCTTGGAGATCTTCTAGTGCGGTATCTGCTATCCCGCATCAGATGGGCGTCTCATGATAGGGAGCGAAGGAGAGAGAAACGACAGGAGACGAAGTTCCTCGCGATGAGTGCGCCCAGAATGTCTGGGTACACGCTCTTTTATTATGCTCATTCAAAAGGGGGTGATTGTTTATTCAGAACCTAGGTTAAGCCTAGGTCAGACGGAATATACAGAATTAACAATGGCTCAAACAAAGCAAGATACCAGGACAGACAGGATGGCAAGATTTATATTTGATCAGGATATTTCTTCTTCACAAAGCTGTATGCCAGACAATGTAATCCCAAGTGAATAAACCATTTCTGCAAATGTTTGACTCCTTGTCTCTGTACGTGCCCTGTAAAAGGTCACTGAGAAGACAGAAGCTTAATGATTACACGTGAATGATACAATGTTGCAAATGCCTGAATGATACATAGTTGCAATGATACACAGTTGCAAACACATAAATGATACATAGTTACAACATTCTAGTCCAATCACATGCTTAGGCAAGAATCCCTATACTATTTCAGACAAATGGTTGTCCAATCTCTTCTTAAAAACTTCCAGTGTTGGAGCATTCACAACTTCTGGAGGCAAGTTGTTCCACTGGTTAATTGTTCTAATTGTCAGGAAATGTCTTCTTAGTTCCAAGTTGCTTCTCTCCTTGATTAGATTCCATCCATTGCATCCTGTCCTGCCTTCATGTGCTGTAGTTTGGAATAACTAAGGGGATGTATCAGATGCATTTCATTCTGCAAGGTGTTTTTGTTTGTGATTGTCCATTTACAATTAATGCCATGATGGACTTTAATTGCTTGGGATGTACAGAAAACTTCGGTAATAAATGAAGTATAGAGATAGGAAAGACTTGCGCAATGTTTATATGACAATTCTTTTGTCACAAGCCCATTGGATCCTTCTTCACCATTTTCAAACTCTGTAGAGAATATTTTACAGGTTACCACATTCTCAATCACAGCCACTTTGTGAAAGTTTCAAGACATATTCTTAAAATTTCAAATGTCCCTCCTGGCCCTTGTACTAATATAAATTCAGATGCCATGTGCAAATTAGAACATTATATATAAATCAAAACTAATCACCATTAAAAAAGACATAGCTCTTGTCCATACTGTAGAGAATTCTGAAATAAATCCTGTGAACCTGATCAATATTTTCCACCTTTACTTTGCAGAAGATAAAGCTATACAACAAGTTAATAGGTGCAAGTCTATACCTTCAACAACTGGAATAGAAGTAGCCACCTTGTTTGAACAGTTGCTTTTCCTTTTTCCTGTACATCTCTCCCAAAACCATTCTACTCCCAAATCAACGCTATCAGTCCCATATTGATGGAAGCATTTATTTATTTATTTATTTTTATTTGACAATTGCTTACAAGATAATAGCTATAAGTAAAAACATAGTTATGAAAACATGGATACATATAAGAAAAATTTAAAAAATATATAAAAGAAACAATAGGACAGGGACGGTAGGCACATTGGTGCGCTTATGCATGTACCCTTTCCTTTCTTGGAAAGGGGTGAGATCAATTGTGGACAGTCTAAAGGTTAAAGTTTTTGGGGTTTGGGGAAAAAAACATAGATTCAGCTAGAGTATTCCAGTCATTGACCACTCTGTTGCTGAACTTGTATTTCCTGCAATCAAGTTTGGTGCAATTAACCTTGAGTTTGTATCTATTGTTTGCTCTAGTGTTGTTATGGTTGAAGCTGAAGTATTCATTGACAGGTAGGACATTGCAATGTATGATTTTATATACTATACTTAGATCGGACCGAAGGCGGTGTAGTTCTAGGTTTTCTATGTCTAGAATTTTGGGTCTGGTGGCATAAAGTATTCTGCAATGAGTAGAGGAGTGGAGAACTCTTCTTGTGAAATATTTCTGGACTTTCTCAACTGTGTTAATGTCAGATACGTAATGTGGGTTCCAGACTGATGAGCTGTATTCGAGTATTGGTCTAGCAAATGTTTTGTATGCTCTAGTTATTAATGTAATATTACCATAGAAAAAGCTACGTAAGATTAGGTTAACAACTCTTAACACCTTTTTGGTTATGTAGTTACATTGGGCTCTAGCACTTAGGTCATTTGAGATGAGTACTCCAAGATACTTGACAGAGTTTGGATCATCAACAAGGTCTTGACTATTCAGCCTGTATTTTATTTTCTGATTTTTTTTTTTGCCAGTATGTAGGACAGAGCATTTATTTGTTGAGATTTGAAGTTGCCATTTGTTTGACCATTCTGATACATAGTCGAGGTCTTTTTGAAGGGTAACAGCATTGTCTGTGGTGTTGAATAGCTGTACATCATCAGTGAAGAGAATGTAGTTGCTCTTGACATGATCACAGAGGTCATTTATATAGAATATGAAAAGAGTTGGTCCTAGAACACTGCCTTAGGGGACCCCACTGTTGACAGGTACAGAATTTGATAGGACGCTCCCAATTTTGATCATTGGTTGTCTGTTTGACAGGAATGCTTCTATCCAGTTATGCAGGTGTCCAGAGATACCATAAGATTTTAGTTTTAGGATTAGTTTATCATGTACCACTGGATCAAAGGCTTTACAGAAGTCTATGTAGATTGTGTCTATTGCTTTTCCCTGATCAAGTTGTGTAATCCATATATTTTTGCAGTGTAAGAGTTGCAGATTACATAAAAGTGTTTTTTTTTTGCGTACACCATTCTTTGTTCTTTCTCAATTTGTACAAAGGGGACTGTGTTTTATATTATTTATTATTTAATTGGTATGCTGCCTGACTCCCAATGACTCTGGGCAGTTAGGGAGGGAATCTGCCAATTACCCAAAATGTGCTAATGAAGGAAATATTCTGAGGGGTCCCAAATGTCAGTGGTAGGAGAACAGAGGTGGTATTCAGCAAGTTCTGACCAGTTCAGGAGAACCGGTAGCAGAAATTTTGAGTAGTTCGGAAAACCAGCAAATCCCACCTCTGACTGGAGATTTTACAGTGTCCTTCCCCTGCCATGCCCACTAAGCCACGCCCACAGAACCGGTAGTTTAAAAAAAATGACTCCTACCATTGGAGGAGAATCACTCTGTTGTTCAATATTTAGTGATGGATTCTAAGGATTTGAAATGAAGGCTGAAGTTGACTGGTTTGGAAACATTTGTGTCCAACAGAAAGTTTTCCATGTGACCTTGTCAGACAAACTTACCCTAATCATTCTTATTACATTTCTGCTGTTTTCTTATGACTTCCTTTCTAACTCTTACTGTGGGTTGGCTCTAAAATCTTTTGAACAATATGAGATTGTTCCATCTATGTCTTGCTAATCAGATGTGACAAGATTTTAAGAAGTTATTATTATGTTGCACTCAACAGGAACTTTTCTACTGAAACAAATTTATCAATCCGGAAAGCCAACCAGCTTAGAAAACTACATGTGATAAGCAGCCAGTTTCTGTATCAGGGAAGTGTTAGAGTTTTCCACCTCTTTTCCCCCCTTCCTTCCCCCTCTTGAAATTGATTTCATTAGATATTTCTGGCCAACACGTATGCTCCATTTTTCATCTGTATCCCAGAAGGATTATTTTAAAGATTCACCTTAGATTTCACACAGAATAAGTCTTTGATACCGTAATAGCTTTCAAAAAGAAAAAAAGTATAGTAAAAGGGGGGGGAAAGTACTCTTTTGATGTCTGGAGCTGTGTGGAAATCTTTCTTTTGATTAAGAAACACTTACATAGATGAAAAAAATCCCATCAATGGATAAAAAGAGAGGAAAATGATTGTCAGCAGAGCTTTGCTTGACAAGATTGGCAGAAGAGAGTCCATAGATGCTTGTGTATATGTTACTTCCTTCTGCTTCTGCATGGCAATGTCCTGGACCAGTTTCTATTATATTGATAAGGATAGTGATGATAATGATGGTGATGATGATGATATACATAATTCTTCCATTGGAAGCAATCTTGTCAGAATTCTACAATCTTAACTACACCTATTGGTGGTTCTTTCCTGTCTTCGATGGAGGAGAAAGTTATTTCCATGTGGACCAAGATCCCAATGCTAACCTCTTTTCCACTGCCAGATATTTTTTTGGGGGGGTGGGGTAATGGACAAAAAAGGTTATCACCCAAAGCAAACTTTGCAAAGAGGGATTGAGGAAGTAAAGCAGTGTGCGGCTCATATGTCTTTCATTTGTTCCTATAAATCCAATAGTAATATGTCATGTGAAAGCTCAGGACAGTGTTTTTCTCCTTTTCTCCTGGTCATACATACATATGTGTGCATGTATGTGTACATATGTGGAAAACTCCTTTGAAAGCCCTCACAGCCTGAGCTTGTGCAACCCAGTAAGAAGGAAAAGATATAATTGGGTTGTAGGGAGCCATCAGAGGTTTTTCTCTGGCAGTTGTTACACCAGTTTATGCCTGATATTCCAATCTTACACCAACTGCACAAAGGCAAGACTCAGTCCTAGTCTTGTCTTTTCTGTGTGCTTTAAGGCCCTGTCACACTGCCCAACGGATGCAAAACGTTTGTAAAAAGGACACAGCGGACGAGAAAAATGTTCCATCCATTGTTATCCACTCTCACAAGGGGCAAAAATTTGCATAACCAGAGCGGATAACACAGAAAGGAACGGACAGGGGGAGGATGCAGAGCAGATGGAAAATGGATGCAGAGCGGAAGCCTAGCGGATGGGAGCGGATGAGAGAGGATGGCACATCCTCTAGGCTTCCGGGGGACCTCAGCAAAGCGGACACGGAATGGATGAAGCGGATGCACAGCGGATGAAGTGGATGCACAGTGGATGCACAGCGGAAGCCTAACGGATGCCTAGTGTTAATTGCGCATGTGGGGAGGATGCATTGCGTAAGCCCCGCAGATATAAGGGAAGCAGCTCGGAGCAGGTCACCATTCAGAGGAAAGACCTGCTTCCGGACGGATTGACAGCCTTGCCTGCCCTGCCTGCATGCCTGCCTGCAAGCATTGCTGCCAGCCTCCTTGCCAGCCTCCCTGCCAGTCTTGTGTCTGCCTGCCTGCCATCCTTGCTGCCAGCCAGTCTGCCTGCCAGCCTTGGTGCCTGCCTGCCAGCCTTGGTTCATGCCTGCCTGCAAGCCTTGGTGCCTGCCTTCCTGCCAGCCTTGGTTCATGCCTTCCTGCCAGCCTTGGTGCCTGCCTGCCTGCAAGCCTTCCTGCCAGCCTTGGTGCCAGCCTTCCTGCCAGCCTTGGTGCATGCCTGCCTGCCAGCCTTGGTGCCTGCCTGCTTGCCAGCCTGCCTGCCAGCCTTCCTGCCAGGCTTGGTGCCTGGCTGCCTGCCAGCCTTGGTTCATGCCTGCCTGTCAGCCTTGGTGCTTGCCTTCCTACAAGCCTTGGTTTCTGCCTTCCTGCCAGCCTTGGTGCCAGCTTTCCTGCAAGCCTTGTGCAAGCCTTCCTTCCAGCCTTGGTGCCTGCCTGCCTGCAAGCCTGCCTGCCAGCCTTGGTGCCTGCCTGCCTGCCAGCCTGCCTGCCAGCCTTGGTGCCTGCCAGTCTCCCTGCCAGCCAGCAACCCCACAACCATGGGGAAGAATAGAAAGCCTCAGTCATCTGCTGCCAGCCCTGGCAAGAAGGACAGGGCCACCATCCCACACCCTGGCCCTCACTCTGGTTCTGCTGGGTCTTCTGTAGCACGGGCTCGCTCTTCTGGGGCTGGAGCTTCTGCTGCTTATGCTTCTGGAGGAGCTGATGATGCGGGGGATCAGACAAGCACTCCAGCACCAGCCACCTCCACAGCACCTGGACCCTTCACCCCTGAGACTGAACGACCAAGAGGAGTGCCAGAGACTCATTTTTGTTTTATAGCTTCTTGTTAATAAAGTCTATCTTTGATTCACACACTTGCTTCATTTCTTCTTTTTAATAAAGTCTTGGTGGAAACTTTTAGAAATGGTTTAAGCCTTTGCAGGCTTGAGGGATGGGTTAAGATAGCAGTGGGATGGGCAGGGATACCTGTGGGATGTGTAATAGCTGTGGGATGGGTAAGGATAGCAGTGGGATGGGTAATAGCTGTGGGATAGATAAACCTCCAGTGCAAGCATAGTGGGACTGGATGGTCCACCCTCCCAAGTGCCACACCTATGGCCCTTTATTATCAATAATAATGTAATCAATCATCCACACATGTCAACATAAACACAACTCTTTATTAATGCCCTCTTCATTGTAGGGCCACTCAACATACATGGCACAACCTCATCAGTGTTATGCCACAGGCTCAAGGAAGCATCCATTAACCATCTATCATCCTGTCTTGCCACTCCACTGCTCCAGCTGGGGAGTTGCACCAGTGTCTCAGGAGGTTGCGCTGCTTCTTCCCTTCACGTGAGGCTCTGTTGGGGCCTTACACATCCTCAGTGTCTATCAGGTTTTGCCCTTGCCTCCATTCCCCAGGCTCCATGTCCCCATTGCCTTGTTGGAGGTCTACGAGCCTGTTCTGCAAGACTGGGTAGTGGGTGCGCATGAGATTGTGCAGGATGCAGCAAGCTTCCACGATCCTCCTCATGGTCTGTGGGTGATGCTTCATGGTGGTGAGAAGTACCTGGAACCTATTGGCCAGGATGCCAAAGGCGTTCTCCACCACCCGCCTTGCCCTGGACAGTAGTTGTAGTTGAAGATCCTCTCTTCATGGGTGAGGCATTTGGAGGTGTAGGGCTTCATGAGGTAGGTTATGAGGGAGAAGGCGTCATCCCTCATGATGAAGTAGGGCACATCTTGCATGTCGTTGGGCAGGGGTTCTGGATCTGGGAAGCCCACGATGAGGTTGCGTTCCAGCCCCTCCTTGAGATTACTGGCGTTGTATATCTGGGCATTTGAAGCTGACCCATTGCCTGAAGCATCGATGTACATGAACTTGTAGTCAGCATCGACCATGGCGAAGAGGATGATGCTGAAGAAGCCCTTGAAGTTGAAATAAGTGGACCCTGACTTGGCTGGCGCTTTGCAGGCCACGTGCTTGCCACCTATGGCTCCAACGGTGTGGGGGAAGTTCCATCTCTGATACCACTGCTCTGCAACTTTCTTCCATCCTTCTTCAGTGGAGGGGCACTGGATGAGCTCCTCCTTGTATTCTTCAATGATGGCCTGCACCACTTCTCTGACCACAATGCTGATGGTGTTGTGTGGCACCCTCCAGCTGTACTGCATTCTCCTGTAGGTGGTCCCTGAGGCCAGGTGGCGCAGAGTGAGTGCCACCTTGAGCCCAGGTTCCAGGCTGGGCCAGAAGTTGATGTTTGTCTTGGTCAACCTGGGTGTCAGGCGCTGCACAACTTTGTCAAACATGGCTGGAGGCATCCTCATGAAGTTCTGGAATGCCCGAGTGTCTTCGTTCCTGAGCTCCACCATCAGCTTGTTGTACAGTCCGTACTCTGCTCTTCTCCCGATCCATGTTCGGACCCAGACACTTCTTGGCTGCCTCTTTTTCTTCCCGTAGTAGAGTTCATAGAGCCTGTAGATGGCTTCGCACTGTTGCAGAAGGATGGTGGCTGCCAAAAGGACTGTGTTACGATCCACGGTTGACATGACTGGATGCTGTGGAAGAGCAAGAGTCAGATGAAGGCTGCAGAGGTCTGCACCGGTGGGCTGCTGGTCTGAAAGTGAGATGCAGGTGAGTTGCTCCCCCTTTTTATAGGCAGTATAGGTGTCCCTTTGCATCCTCTAGGCATTCTTAGGCATCCTCTAGACATCCTTAATATCCGAGATAGGTCCCCTCTGCGAATGTTTTTTCCATTTTAAATGCTGTGTTTCCGTGCTGCATCTGCTAGGCATCCGTTCTGCATCCTTTCCGCGTCCGTTCCGCTTCCTCCCTGCATCCGAGCGGATGCGAGTTGCACGGATGCGGAACGGATGCCTCGTGGATATAGCGGATGCGGAACGGATGCAGAACGGATGCCTAGCGGATGCCTAGCGGATGCATAATGGACGCATTGGATACATTTTCCACTCAAAAGTTTTGAGCAGTTCAAAACTTTCTGAGTGGATGAAACGTCCATAAATGGATGCTGGATGGTTAGAGAGGATGAAAAACGGAGGCAGTGAGTACAGAACAGATGCATCACGTTAATCAACGGATGACAAGTGTTTTTCTCCATTTTACATCCTCTTTCCATCTGTTGGTGCAGTGTGACAGGGGCTTTAAATAGACTGCCCATTGTTTGATTTTGATTTAATAGTTGTTTCCACTCTTCTGTTCTTCTAATCTTATTGGAAGTAGGAGATGTTTCAGCATTTCTTTTAAAAATGAAATAAAGCTCTGGGATGAGTGGGAGGAAGACTGGCTAATATTTCCATAAGTGTGGTCTGGTTGGGGTTTGTTCAAAGAACATTGTTCTTTGACACACACAACTTGTAGAATTGGGGGGATGGAGGACTTTGAAAATGTGCATCTCTCTGAGTGACATGTTAGCAAAGATACATTCACTTTCTTTTTTTCCCTGAAGAGCAACCCAAACAGGAAGGCAAATAACAAAACTGAAGATTTGTAAGAAAGTAAAAAAATATATTTATTCATTCATCTCATGCATTCATTCATTCATTCATTCATTCATTCATTCATTCAATTTTTATTGCTGCCCATCTCAATAAATGACTCTGGGCAGAGTCATTTATTGAGATGGACAATTCAATACAATTCAGAACTTAAAAATTTAAAAATTTTAAAAAATACACTTAAAATTTTTTAAAAAAACATTTCAAAACAATTTAAAAAAACAATAGAATCAGTAGAAAACATTAAAGCATCCAATTCAAGATACACAAGAGCAAGATATTTGATCCATTAGCAATATGGCCAAAAAATGGGGCCCTTGGTGCATTCCGATCAAAAAATATCAATCACAAAGAAGTACAAATAATAGATACATATTCTCTCATCTTTTCCCAACCAATTTAATTGCCTTATTTTAATATAAAAGATAGACAACAACAATAACTAGTTCTCATAGTTCCCACAATAATGCTAATCATGAGTAATGTTTGTTCCCTGGATCAACAAGCTTTGGTTAGGATGGAAGTAGCATTTAATCAATGGCATAACTTAACCAAATCATCTGATTCAGAGATGGTGGTATTAAGCAGGTTCTGACCAGTTCTGGAGAATTGGTTGCGCAAATTTTGAGTAGTTCAGAGAACCAGCAAATACCACCTCTGACTGGAGATTTTACAGTATCCTTCCCCTGCCATGCCCACCAAGCCATGCCCACAGAACTGGTAGTAAAAAAAAAGGAATCCCACCACTGATCCGATTGCAATGAATTTGAGTGTGCTGATATATTTAATACTCTGGCTGTTTGCAATTAGGCAATTGAAATGTTGTATTATTCAGACATTTGCAACCAAGGAACATTGGAGGCTTTGCTCTATATTTTCTCAGTGAGGTCTTTTAAGAGTGGATATAGAATGATGGGGGAAGGGAGTGAGGAGGAAATATTTTATTCTTATCCATTCAGGTGTCTCCTATATTGATAATCAGTCGATCAAATGCCTGAGGGCCAAATCAGTTTAAAAATAAAAAAGAGCAGCAAACTATATTTGGGTTCATAGCCGATTGGTGCTAATAAAGGCTGAATTGAACTGGGAGAGTGAGAGTTCCCTTGGAAGCTTGCTGAATAAAAATTAGAGTTTTTATGTTAAGTTATGCAGGGCTTTTTTGGAGAAGAATAATTGATAGCAAAGTAAAAATAACAATGACAGCACTTGACCCATTAGTAGTTAATGCTCTTTTCTCCCTTTTCTCATTATTGCACCTTGGCATCAACGCTCATGCTTTATTTCTGGTTCTTCTGTGAGCATCCTAGATCTACCCCTGCGCTGATGCAGCTCTCTTCCCATTCTCCTTTCCTCTTTTCCTCTGTTGTTTAAGCATGCTGTAAACTTATTCATTCCCTGAAGGCGAGAACAGCTATCTGAGCAACACTTTGTCAGCATAATACATTTACAGAATGCATATTTATGAACCTTTGAGCTTTTATTGTTCCAAAGGGCAAATAAAAAACATGAAAAGTAGCAATATAACATTTCAAAGGTCCCTCAAGGAAAGTAGCTGGAAATAAATCCATTTTTGGGGGGAGGGAGTTGGGTTGCCTAAAAAAGACCTGTGAATTAAAACATGTAAAATACTCATTCCCCCCCCCCCCTTGGAAGTCATAAATCTAAATATTAAAGATGCGCTAAGGTTGTTAATGATTCTAAATTCTGAAGACTGTTGGGTTTGAACAGTAATGAGAGAATAAAGAATCCCTTTCATTAAGATTCTTATTCATCCTCCTTAGGCAGCTGGACCTGAGGGAAGAGAGAACATACTTTTCCCTCATGGAAGAGGACACTTCATTTTAATAGCTTCTGATTTAGCCTTGTGAGGTGTGGGAATGTTGGGGAGGATGAAATGTTCACCTCTTTTTTCTTTGTTGAGGTATGAGGTGATTTATGCATTATCGACTTAATTTACCAAAAAGAGGACAACAATTATGCTATGACAAATACTTATTTTGGTGTCAGATTTTACCTGTAGACATTCTTACTGCCACCAAACTTGGTTGGGGGATATATGTGACTGACAGATGATGGGCTGCCTACCTTTTAGATCAGGGGTCGCTAACCTTTTGGACCTCAGGGACCACCAAACTCATAATTTTAAATCCCAGGGATCACTAACCAGTTCTTTGGCTGTGGCCTAATTTGTGGGTGTGGCTTGGTGTTCATGTGAATGGCTGAGCATGGCTTGTATGTAAATATTACAAATATTTATATAAATATTGATTTTTTTTAATTAAAAAAGAGCAACTTTTACCCAAAATCAGCAAAGCAGTCAGACAGATTGAGTTGCTCACAGAATCATCCAGTGATCTATCTGTCTGCCATTGGCTAGCTCAGTCTTTCAAATTGGCTTGCTGTGAGTCTGCACTGAATAACAGAACCTTCAATCCTAAGGGAGATTCGGCTGTGCTTAAAAGCAGAGCTTTAAGCAGTGCTTAAAAGCAGAGCCGAAGATCTAAAGACTAGCTAGAAAGCAAGAAATCCAACCATTTCCTGCTGACTAGCTAATTTAAATCTCCAGGCACAGCAGAACAGCTGATGGTCAAAAAAAGCAAAAACAGCAAGGAGTGGACAGGGAGGGTTCCCGCAGGACATGTGAGCGGCAGAGCCTTGTGTTTCTGTGCAGCCTGGATTAATTGCTTTGGGGGGGGTGCTCTGGGGGTGAGATTTCTCTGTGGCCCACCAAAATTTTCTCATGGCCCACCAGTGGGCCACAGCCCACTGGTTGGTGACCGTTGTTTTAGATCTCATTAGATTTGATGTTCTCCTTTGCTTGTGCATAGAAATTTTTTTTTGCCCCACTGGGTAAGACATGTTGTGACTTTTCTTAAAAAAAACAAAAGGATATTAAGAATGTAACCAGTTAAAACAGGTTGTCTAATGCTATGGTTGAAATAGGAATGCTTGAAATACTAACTCATATTTAAGCTGGTTTAACTGTAATGTAAACATGTCTGGAAGGTAGCAATTTGCCTATCTGTAGATTATAAAGTAAGCAAAATCAGGAAGACCTGGCTTCAAATCTCAATTCACCAATATTCATGGATGATATTTTTGTTTAGGACAGGATTATTGTGAAGATTACAAAAAAAAAAAAAAACCATGGGAGAGGAGCTGCTTTTCTGCTGCCCTGCTCTTCAAACACAAATATAATACAGGTAGTCTATCATTCCGAGGGGGAGGCTGAGCAGCTGACAGGGAGTGGGAATGTGGCTCCATTGGCTTGGAAGAAACTGGGGAAGGGCACAGTCCGGCTGGGCAGAGCAGGGCAGAGGTAGAGCAAGGGAGAGAGAATTCAGAGGAATACCCAGGCCTATCCTGTCCTGTCAAGTTGATTGCTGCAGTGTGGTTTGCTTGGAATTTTAGCTGCAGTTTTATGTACTTTGTTTTCAGACTGAATTTCCTCTACTTAAAGACTGGGAGAGTTTTTCTTCAGCTAAAGGTAACCTAGACATTGGGGGCAAAGTTGGAGATAATAAAGGGACTCTTCTTGCTTAATTAACTGTGTTGCCTTTGTGCCATGCCCCGGGTCATCTCATAGTCCTTGATTTACGACCACAATTGACCCCAAAATTTATTTGCTAAGTGAAATAAATTGCAAAGTGAAACATTTCTTAAGTGAATGACCCATTTTATGACCTTTCAAGCCACAGTTGTTAAGTTAATCACTGCTGTTGTTAAATTAGTATCCTGGCTGTTAAGTGAAACTGGCTTCTCCCTTGACTTTGCTTGTCAGAGGATTGTTAAACGTAATCCTGGGACACAGCAAAGGTCATAAATATGAACTAGTTGCCAAACATCTGATTTTTTGTTACATGACCCTAGGGATGCTGCAAAGGTTGCAACTGTGAAAATTGGTCATAGGTCACTTTTTCCACTGCCGTTGTAACTTTGAATAGTTACTAAATAGACTGTTGTAACTCAAGGACTACCTGTCAGCGATAATAATTTAAAAGCAAAACAGGCTCCCTGCTCCATGCTTGTCCTGGAATACCAATGTTGAAATTGGGTTACTGAGACTGAGCTAAGGCAGGGTGTATGTGTTTTAGGGTATTTAGTGTGAGCTCCCATTACTTGTCCCAGCTTCTGCCAACCTAGCAGTTTGAAGCACATAAAAGTGCAAGTAGAAAAAAAAGTGCACTTTGGTGGGAAGGTAATAGCATTCTGTGCACCATCGGCATTTAGTCATGTCGGCCACATGACTATGGAGAAGTCTTTAGACAGTGCTGGCTCTTCGGCTTTGTAACGGAAATGAGCACTGCCCTCCTAGAGTCAGAAACGACTGGTACATATGTGTGAGGGGAACCTTTACATTTAATCCTGTTAGATTAACTTCTGTCTAGAAACCTAGAGATTTGCTGTCAAGCAACGTAGAAGATGTGGAACTGACCTAGATGAGGCAGTGGTCCAGTTCTCTACCTTATTGCTTTCTAATGTGAAACTGCAAGCGGTCCTCATTTAGCAACTGCCTCATTTATTAACCATTTGCATTTGGGGTGGTAATGAAGAGATAACTTTGCAAGAATCCTCACATTTTCTGCCTTCACGTTCAAATTTCTTGGGACACTTTTTTTGTGTTCTAAGCTTTGATGGAAGTTCAAGTGGCCACATTTCATTAACAAAAACACACTGTGCTTCTGTGAATGGATGAATTCTTGGATAAGAAAGTATGAACTACAGAAATGTCTCTAAACTAACAGACTGAACTAGAATTTCTGTTTACAGAATAAAATCCATGGAATATAAATGATTTGATCATGACTACCGATCAACAAAGCCAAAGTACTGTAATGCTACCGAATTTTATGATAAAGAGGAGCTCCATTTCTTCCCTAAATTGGAACCCTGGGAAACATTGTCACTGCCTCTGACTTGACCAGCCCAGGTGCTATTTCCTCCCCGTGTAGAATTTCTCCCAGTTTTATTAATGCTTCAACATGGCATTGAGCTTCATTCATTATTCATAATAATCCAGTCAGAGGGCACCCGAAGACCAGATAAATTCTCACCTAGATGACAACAGCTGACAGGACCTAGGGTTTTATAGCCCTTTCCCTGCCACAGCAAGGTGCTGTGGGCAAAGGTCCAGAATGATCTTCCACTAATGACTAACATGATATATGAGCAGCTGCTGATTTCTTGACACAGAGTCTATTCAGCAGAGCACCCAGCCTGGTCTCAGTAAGAAATAGGGAGGGAGTTTGATAGACAATGCACCTTCTCTTTGTAACAGGGAGTGGAATGAGTTAATTCCTAGCTGGATAATTAAAATCCCAAGAAAGGGAAGGGAAGAGAATGCATTGAGAAAAATCTGTAAATCCTGACCACACTGATGGCAAACAAACATGTGATGCTCACCTCTAAAAATCAACTTTCTTTTTTTTTTATCACCTAGAGCAGTGCATAATTATGAACCCAGAAGCCCGCTGATGGCTTGATAAAAATAAGTCTACAGAAATTGAACCATATTTAGAATGTCTTTTTAAATGCTATGGTAAATAAACAAAAGGACATGTTTTTCTGCATAATCACCCTTGATCTTTGTTTCCCACAAAGGAGCTCTGTGTATGTGTGTTTGTGTGTGTTGCCCATATGTTTTGTTTCTAACAGATATATAAACCGAAACCTAGAGAAAACAAAAAGACAGAAAATATTGAGAAAAGAAAGTTGGTGCTTCTAAATTGTTGGAGGGATGTTGGAGTCTGCTTATTTATTTAATTTATTTTCTCAATATATAGTCACCTATCTCACACATGTGACTCTGGGTGGCTTAGAGAATGCACACACACACACACACACACACACAAATAAAATGATAACAAAAGATGTTAAAACATTAACACAATAAAAATGTTTAAAACTATTAAAATCCTATAATATGTGAGAGAACACAATCCACCTCATTGGCAGCACAGTGGTTCATGCTGTGCTGACAATCAGCAGGCTTGAGATCTGGTTGCTACTGCAGGATGGGGTGATCACCCATCACTTACTTCAGCTCCCGCTGATTCAGGAGTTTGAAAATGTATGGCTGTGAGTAGATAGGTAGGTATCACTTTGATCGGTACAGCTTAATGAGGACATGAAAAGACCCCCCTCCAAATGGGCATTCCCTAGGCAATGGTGATGTCACTGGCTAATCAATTCAACCTGGAAGTGGTCCTATCCCTGACACAACTGTAGTAGTAGTAGCCATTTTACTACAGCCATTTTGCTGCTCTATAGTACCTCTAATATCTCAATGCCAGATGACAAAGCCATGTCTTCAGGCTTTTGTGGAAGGCCAACAAGTTTAGGGAAAGGCTGACTTTAGGGAAATTGATGATCCAAAGGGAGATGCCATGGCAGAAGAGGCTCCCCTCCTGTGTCCCTTCAAGTAAATCCTTCATGGAAGAGACCCACAACATGCCAATGTTCTGCCAGTCCTGATGGGATGGTAGATTGGAGACCAGGAGTCTCCCAAATGAGCTTATTGCACTCTTTGGGCCATATAAGAAATTGGATCTTCCACAGCTGTTGTCAGACAAATTATGCATTTATTTATCATTTTAAAATATATTTGCCAAAATGATGTTTTGCTTTTTCTTGCAAACTTAAGTGAACTGATATTTCCCAAGTCCAATCCCTCAGTTTCAATCCTATGTCAATTTACTCTGCAAAAAGATAACTGAACTTTGTAAAATTTACTTTGGAGAAAATACTTGTAGCATTGTGTCATCTCTGCTTACACTTGGATTTCTTGGCTGTTAGATTGGTTTACATTGTCTTATTTGTAATCACCTGTTACAGGTGTTGGGCAACTACTGATAGAATATGCTTTCCTCCTATAGGTTAACAAGCTGGCAAATCACACTGCCCTAGCCAAAAATATGAATTTATTTTAAAAAATAAATCAGGTTTACAGCTTACATTTTCATTAGAACAGAGGTGGACAAATTGAAGATGATCATGGAAACCCTTCTGTTTTATTCTTTCCAGTTTAGCAGTGTAAGCAGCTTTTGCAAATAGTCTTAACAACTACAGGGTTCCTCCCCATGTTTCTTCTATACTAACTAGACTTTTTTAAATTGTTCCTTGAAAGTAATTAAAGAAATTAGTTTCCTACAAAATCCACAATAGTGGGCAGTTCCATGTTAATAATTGCCCCACTTCCCCAAACATTCCCCAACTCTGATTTTTCACAATGGCCCACAACCATGCTTAAGTTGTGTTCCTTCAAAAGATGGAGAACAGAATCAGGATTACAACTAGTATTGTCTCATCCCTGACCTTGCCTCAGGATTAGTTTGTGGCAAGGAAAGTTGCAAAGTTTTCCCATTTGCCTGAAATAAGTCTCTGGTGCCATTGTAGTTGAGAGAAGAGAAACAAATTTCAGTCTAGGAAGTGGATTGTAGCAGGCGTTCCTTAAGGCCCTGTCACACTGCCCAATGGATGCAAAACGGACACAACGGATGAGCAAAATGTTCCATCCGTTGTTATCCGCTCTCAAAAGGGGCAAAAATTTGCATAACCAGAGCAGATAACACGGACGGGGGGAGGACGCAGGGCGGATGGAAAGCGGATGCGGAACGGAAGCCCGGCGGATGGAAGCGGATGGGAGCGGATGACACATCCACTAGGCTTCCGGGGGACCTCAGCAAAGCGGACGCGGAACGGATACAGTGGATGCAGAGCGGATGCAGAGCGGATGAAGCGGATGCACAGCGGATGCACAGCGGATGCACAGCGGATGCACAGCGGAAACCTAGCGGATGCCGAGAGTTAATTGCGCATGCGGGGAGGATGCATTGCGTCAGCCCCGCGGATATAACGGAAGCAGCTCGGAAGCAGGTCACCATTCAGAGGAAAGACCTGCTTCCAGACACATCGACTGCCTTGCCTGTCCTGCCTGCATGTCTGCCTGCATGTCTGCCTGCAAGCCTTGCTGCCAGCCTCCCTGCCAGGCTTGCTGCCAGCCTCCCTGCCAGCCTTGCTGTCTGCCTGCCTGCCAGCCTTGCTGCCAGCCTTGCTGCCTTCCTGCCTGCTAGCCTTGCTGCCAGCCAGTCTGCCTGCCAGCCTTGGTTCATGCCTACCTGCCAGCCTTGGTCATGCCTCCCTGCCAGCCTTCCTGCCAGCCTTGGTGCCTGTCTCCCTGCCAGCCTTGGTGCCAGCCTTCCTGCCAGCCTTGGTGTCAGATTTCCTGCCAGCCTTGGTGCCTGCCTGCCTGCCAACCTTCCTGCCAGGCTTGGTGCCTGCCTGCCTGCCAGCCTGCCTGCCAGCCTTCCTGCCAGCCTTGTTGCCTGCATGCCTGCCTGCCAGCCTTTTTGCCTGCCTGCCTGCCAGCCTTCCTGCCAGCCTTGGTTCCTGCCAGCCAGCAACCCCAGAACCATGCTGAAGCACAGCAAGCCTCAGCCATCTGCTGCCAGCCCTTGCAAGAGGGACAGGGCTACCATCCCGCCCCCTGGCCCTCACTCTGGTTCTGCTGGGTCTTCTGCAGCACGGGCTCGCTCTTCTGGGGCTGGGGCTTCTGCTGCTTCTGCTTCTGAGGAGCTGATGACAAGCACTCCAGCACCAGCCACCTCCACAGCACCTGGACCCTTCACCCCTGAGACTGAACGACCAAGAGGAGTGCCAGAGACTCATTTTTGTCTTATAGCTTGTTGTAAATAAAGTCTATTTTTGATTCACACACTTGCTTCATTTTTTTTTTTTAATAAAGTGTTGCTGGAAACTTTTAGAAATGGTTTAAGCCTTTGCATGCTTGTGGGATGGGGTAAGATAGATGTGGGATGGGTTGAGATAGCTGTGGGATGGGCAGGGATACCTGTGGGATGGGTAGGTCTACCTTTGGGATGGGTAATAGCTGTGGGATAGATAAACCTCCAGTGCAAGCATAGTGGGACTGTATGGTCCACCCTCCCAGGTGCCACACCTATGGCCCTTTATTATCAATAACAATATAATCAATCATCCACACATGTCAACATAAACACAACTTTTTATTAAATGCCCTGTTCATTGTAGGGCCACTCAACATACATGGCCCAATCTCATCAGTGTGATCAGACAGGCTGGAGGAAGCATCCATTAAGCATCTATCATCCTGTCTTGCCTCTCAACCACTCCAGCTGGGGAGTTGCACCAGTATTTCAGGAGGTTGCGCTGCTTCTTCCCTTCACGTGAGGCTCTGTTGGGGCCTTGCACATCCTGAGTGTCTATCAGGTTTCGCCCTTTCCTCCATTCCCCAGGCTCCATGTCCCCATTGCCTTGCTGGAGGTCCACAAGCCTGTTCTGCAAGACTGGGTAGCGGGTGCGCATGAGATTGTGCAGGATGCAGCAAGCTTCCACGATCCTCCTCATGGTCTGTGGGTGATGCTTCATGGTGGTGAGAAGTACCTGGAACCTGTTGGCCAGGATGCCAAAGGCATTCTCCACCACCCGCCTTGCCCTGGACAGCCTGTAGTTGAAGATCCTCTCTTCACGGGTGAGGTATTTGGAGGTGTAGGGCTTCATGAGGTAGGTTGTGAGGGAGAAGGCGTCATTCCCCACGATGAAGTAGGGCACATCTTGTGTGTCGTTGGGTAGGGGTTCTGGATCTGGGAAGCCCACGATGAGGTTGCGTTCCAGCACCTCCTTGAGGTGACTGGTGTTGTATACCTGGGCATCTGAAGATGAGCCGCTGCCTGAAGCATCGATGTACATGAACTTGTAGTTAGCATTGACCATGGCGGAGAGGATGATGCTGAAGAAGCCCTTGTAGTTCAAATAAGTGGACCCCGACTTGGCTGGCGCTTTGCAGGCCACGTGCTTGCCACCTATGGCTCCAACGGTGTGGGGGAAGTTCCACCTCTGATACCACTGCTCTGCAACTTTCTTCCATCCTTCTTCAGTGGAGGGGCACTGGAGGAGCTCCTCCTTGCATTCTTCGATGATGGCCTGCACCACTTCTCTGATCACAATGCTGATGGTGTTGGGTGGCACCCTCCAGCCATACTGCATGCTCCTGTAAGTGGTCCCTGAGGACAGGTGGTGCAGAGTGAGTGCCACCTTGAGCCCAGGTTCCAGGCTGGGCCGGAAGTTGGTGTTTGTCTTGGTCAACCTGGGTGTCAGCCACTGCACAACTTCATCAAACATGGCTGGAGAGAATTAAGCTAGAGGAAGAACAAGTTAAAGAAACTATGATTGCTTGGGGGAAGAATTTTGGATATGGGATTGATTTAGAGCAATGGCAAAAATTGTGGTCTCAAAATTATAAAATGACAATGTCAATAGCATATAAAGAAAACTTGTATAAGATGTTTTACAGGTGGCACCTTCCCCCGACAAGAATAGCAAGAATGTTCAAGAACAAATCTGAAAAATGTTGGAAATGTCATCAGATACCTGGCTCATACTATCATATGTGATGGACTTGTGAGAATGCCAGAAAATATTGGACTAAAATTCACATGTGGTTGGAAAAAATGACAAAGAAACACATAGACTTGAAACCAGAGATCTTTTTATTGGGAATTTTACCTGATATATATAATAAAGACTTGAAATATTTGATTGTAAATGTATTAACAGCGGCTAGGATTGTATTTGCTAAAAACTGGAAGAATGAAAAAATACCATTGCAGGAAGAAATTATTAAGAAAATATTGGAATGTGCTGAGATGAGTAGATTGACATTTGAAATTAGAGAACAAGAAGATAAACAATTTTATGCAATTTGGGTTTTTTTTATCAATGGTTAGATGATAAAATACAATAATAGAGCATTAGTATTATATATATGAAGGGTTTTTAGGATTGATTTGTTATGATTATATGATAAGTTATAGAATAAACTGTTTGAAGTATTGTTATCTCACAAAGCATGAGTGATTAAAAGTATAGTCAGAAAAAGATTTTTTTATTTTTTTTTTAGTAATATTAGAATATGGATTGACAATATGAGTGGTTATGCAATATAACTGTAATTGACACTATAAAATGAATGCACAAAACTGATGAACCAACCGATACACCGGAAGTATATATGAGAGTAGATGTTTTTAATGTTTTGTACGTTTGTCTGTTTGTAGAAAATTAATAAAAATTAAAAAAAAAAAAAAATATGGCTGGAGGCATCCTCATGAAGTTCTGGAATGCCCAAGTGTCTTCGTTCCTGAGCTCCACCATCAGCTTGTTGTACAGTCCATACTCTGCTCTTCTGGCAAACCATCTTCGTACCCAGACGCTTCTTTGCCGCCCTTTTTTCTTCCCGTAGTAGAGTTCACAGAGCCTGTAGATGGCTTCGCACTGTTGCAGAAGGATGGTGGCTGCCAAAAGGACCGTGTTACGATCCACGGTGGACATGACTGGATGCTGTGGAAGAGGAAGAGGCAGATGAAGGCTGAAGAGGTCTGCACCGCTGGGCTGCTGTTCTGAAAGTGCAATGCAGGCAAGTTGCTCCCCCTTTTTATAAGCAGTATAGGTTTTCCGCGAGGCATCCTCTAGGCATCCTCTAGGCATCCTCTAGACATCCTTAATATCCGAGATAGGTCCCCTCTGAGAACGTTTTTTCCATTTTCAATGCTTTGTTTCCGTGCTGCATCCGTTCTGCATCTGTTCCACGTCCGTTCCTCTTCCTCCCTGTGTCCGAGCGGATGCGAGTTGCGCGGATGCGCAGCAGATGCCTCGCGGATATAGCAGATGCGTAACGGATGCAGAACGGATGCCTAGCGGATGCCTAGCAGATGCATAATGGACGAATTGGATACATTTTCCACGCAAAAGTTTTGGGCAGCTTGAAACTTTCTGAGCGGATGAAATGTCAATATATGGATGCTGGACGGATAGAGAGGAAGCAAAACGGAGGCAGTGAGTACATCGCGTTAACCACCGGATGACAAGCTTTTTTGTCCATTTTACATCCTCTTTGCATCCGTTGGTGCAGTGTGACATGGGCTTTAAAACCAAGCTCGTCCATTCTCAGCATCTCAAAATCCCAATTAGAAAAGTTGCGATTTGAGGTTTGGGGATGTTAAGCCAGAACATTCCATCAGAACATTCCACGAGCAACCAGCGTCTTGGCTGATGGACTTGGAGAAATATGGCAGCAATCCTGATAAATCAGCCGAGCCAGACTCTAAAAAAAACCAAAAACACAAAAACCTAGCTATATTGAGATGGAGGTTGTGTCCTGATATACATGTGGGGGATGAACACAAAAGAATGTGTTCACAGAATGCCGAGCTTGTTATCCCATTTTAGATATTATTGAATGATCAAAGTTGCTAAAGGCAAAGCAATTCTGGGAGGCATGTTTTCCAACCTAGGTAGCAGATTGGAAAAGTAGATTGTGATGAGAAAAATGCAAGTGGGAAGAGAATGGAGAAGGCCCTCTTCCCAAGTCATATATAACCATACAATCTCTACCTGCCCTCCTACTCTCTGGGAATTTATTTCTTCATTTGTCCAATTCTTAGACCATCTAACTCCTAATACAACTTTGGGTGGCTTCAGAAAAAAGAATGTGATTCAATATTCTTACCGCTGTAATTTTTGTTCAGTTTTCCCCACTCCAGTTTTCCTTTTCTTTCATTACATCTTTTCTTGTGATGAATGACAAAAGCAGGACAAAGATGCAACTTCTATCCCAAAACTGAGAAAATAACACTTCAATCACCTGCACATGTTTTTTTTTTATAAAATCCAACGTGCATATAACTAAAAACCTCCTTTTTTAATACTATTGATTAGGCCAACTAAGCTGCACAGATGTATCTTCAAAGAAAACCAGTACCCTTTCTTAAAATAATACTTGCTTTTCTGATGTTATGTTTCCCATTTTTGTTCTTTTTAACTCAGAATATTGAAGTTGTTGTACCAACATAGTTGTATCAACCCTTTATAGGACTGGCCTCTTATTCTTTAATTCTTTCTTTCTATATACCCATATAAAGACAGATAGTGCAATTTTACAGATAAACTGATCAGAGTCATGTTTACTCAGAAACTGGTCTTCCTGAATTCAGAAGAAATGGGCTTGATTAAGCTGTCTATTCATGAGATGTCTACAATGGGTTATATTTTTTGGGGGGGGGTTGCCATAGAAAATTTGGATCCCATCAAGGATCTAAGAATGGATTTGAGAAATGAAATGAAATTGATGACTTAAAGCTGTTCATGTAATATGATCGTGTTCAGTCTGCAAATGGGAATCTGAACTCAACAACTGATATTTTCAAGCTGAGCATATGTACTAATCATTGTAGAAAGTTAGCACCCACTCCTCTCCTAGAAAAATGAAATATCTTGAGAAATATTACAAAGACAGAATATTATATTTCCCTGGATGAAAAATGGAGAAACATGATCTTGGAAAGGAACCCCCCTACCTTTCTTAGTAGCCCCCAGTGGATATTTTGTGCCCGTTAAGAAAGACTGGGCCAGCCTATCTATAAAATAAAAGGCCATCAGCTCCAGGTGGAACTAATTAAGACATGACCCTTCAGGACATAATAGGATAAACCCACTAAGACACAGAGCTCACCACATTGCATAATCTCCTAAGGACATTGCATCTACCCCCAGCAAACCTCAACTAAACTTAGATCAGCCAAACTCATAGGATTTGTACATGGTCCCATGGGAGTCTGACAACAGCCAATAGAATACATGTTCTTCCACAGGAACAGGAATGTGATGACCCAGGGCATGGCACAAAGGCAACACAGATAATCAGTAGGTGTCCCTTTATTAGCTCCAACTTTGCCTCCAATGTCCTGGTCACCTTCTGGCTGGAGAAAAACTCTCCCAGGAACAGCCTTTGGCTGCAGAGAATTAAGTCCAAAATGTTGTCAACAAAACCTGTAAATATAAGTCCAATCAAGGCAAAATGAGGTGATTAGTTCAGCAGGGTAGGAGCAAAAATTTTAGTTGTGAATTTTTGGCAATAACTCAACACAGTTGGGAAGATGCCAGGAACACAGATAACCAAAGTCAACACAAGATAAAGTAATGTTTGCTCCCAGCAGCTGCCAAACTCAGCATGCATTTCTTTTAAACTCTTATTCCCAGGTGTGGCTAATGAAGGAAATCAGGGTCTTTTCCTCCCCCGTAAGCCACACAACCCACGTTTCTCTCTTCTCTGTTCCTCCCTGCGTGCCCAAGGATGAAGTGGGGGTGAGCCTGGGTCTTTCTCTGAACTCCCTCTCCTTTGTTCTATCTCTCCCCTGTTCAGCCCAGCTGGACTTTGCCCTTCCCCAGTTTCCTCCACAGCCAACAGAACCACATTCTCTATCAGCTGTTTGTCTTCCTCCTCAGATTCAGACTTGACGGAGCATGATAAGAAAAGGTATAAATACCCCCCCACACACACACACACACTCAACTCCATGTGCCTAGAACCCATGTGGTTCTGCTTCATTATTAAACCATATTTTCAATCAGCCTGCATGTTTCCAATGTCTTTCTCCCAGTTTGGAACTGAACCAGATGGATATTTCTACCAACAACAGAAAAGATAGTTAAATGAATGAATGGAAATATAATTAACTGGGTATTATGGAGGGCCAAGAGGAAAAATAAATGTTCCCTACTGATATTGGCCCCTTTTAGGAACTGCTTGCAGTTTCTTAGAAATGTCCATGAAGTCTAGCAACTTACCCGGCAACTTTAAATGAATCCAGCTTACATAATTGTCTCAAGCTGCAGTAAACCAGAGGTGGTTTTCAGCAGGTTCTGACCAGTTCTGGAGAACCAGGAGTGGAAATTTTGAGTAGTTCGGAGAACCGGCAAATACTACCGGTTCCACCTGATTGGAGATTTTACAATATCCTTCCTCTGCCACACCCACCAACCACGCCCACAGAACTGATAGTAAAAAAATTTGAATCCTACCACTGCAGTAAACACATTGTTTCTCTGCATGCCTCTCAACAACCCTTCTTAATGGCTTTCTTTGTAAATCTGATGTGAACTTCTCTTGGTAAGCTATTTCTCATTGCATATCTTGTGAAGACTCGATAGACCTCATCTATTCCACCCACCATTTTCTCTTCAGTTATTTCCAAAGCTTCAGCCAATATTTCTGTCAGACGGAGCTCCATTCAAAATCCAGGAAAGAAATACTTAGACTCTTTAGTTTAGAGAAAAGATATTTTATTCTGAAAGTGAAGTGGTAGCAACCAAAGAATTCTGAATCTGAGGAATTAGGCACGCAATTCACATATACAAAGTGATGGAAGTGTTCCCACCCCCAATAGTTCAGATGAAACTTCCAATTAGAAGTTGTGAATATGATCATGTGGGCATCTTCAGGTGATGATGAGGCCTCTGTCCATTGACCTTGTCATAGTTTGATAACGGGTTGCAGTTGCGCAGAGAAAAGAAAGCTAAGCGAGAAATAGAAAACTAACTCTATTGTATGCTTCCCCCCCCCATTTACACAACAGAAGAATGTAACACCTCCAGCTCACTTCCCAGATTTATCCCTACCTCCCCTTCCCCCTGTTACTTATGGCAGCCGAAAGATGCAAAGCGATAGTAGAAGATCTTGAAGGCTGACAATTTCTATCATTATCTCAGCTCGGTTTTGTCCCTTTTCTTCCTCTATGTTTTGGAATCTAAGATAAAATTCTGATCTGTCCATCTCCCATCTCAGCATACCACTTTTATCTTGTTCAACCACAGTTAATCTGTTATCAATATCTCCAATCTTCTTGTCTCTTTGTTTATCTTCTTCTTCAATTTTTTGGAGTCTCTCCATCATCATTACTTCATCATCATTTGTTGAATGTTCTCCTTTTCATCAGTTTTCCCTGTTCTTTGTTCTCTGTTCTCTGTTCTCTTTTCAATATTCTCTGTTCTTGTTTGAATATTTTGAATTCCTTGCATAATCATCTGCAGGGTCACTTTTTCTTGTTCTTTTTCTTGCCTTAACATTGTCTGTATTGAACACTGTCCTCCAGATGGCGGAGAGGAAGAAATAGAAGTTGAGGAACCAGCAGCTGTTAATTTCCTACTCATTTTGAGCAATTCAAAATCTTCAGGTTCTTCTAGACCTTAATCCAATTGTGAAATAACCAATTGCAGTTCCAAATAAATATAGTAGGAAAACAGAAGCCAAATAGTAATAATAATAAAAAACTTCCAAAGACAAGAAAAAAAAATAAAGACAAGTTCCAAAGAGCCAAAAATCCAAATAGTTATTACAAAAAGTAAATTGATGAGGAGGGGAAGCGCAGCTTAGAAAAAATAAAAAGAGCACACTGCACTTTGTTTAATTATCCAAGGCTCTTGTTATAACTCTCTTCTCCAGAGATTTATCACCTTTTCTCTTCCTATAAGCTTCAACACCAGACTCCAGCTGTTGATAGGAACCCAGAAGAGCACCTGCAATAGTCTCCAGCCTAAAATATTAAAAAATCAAAAAAGAGAAAAAGAATAGATGAAAGAAGAGGAAAAAAAACCAGTTCAATTTCAAAGTATAAGATCATGTGTAGAAAATCCAGCAATGAGAAAAAAAAATAAAAATATTACTTTGACATTCCTGTTTAAAATTGCCGCTTAATCACTTCTGTCAAAACTTTTACAGATTCTTTCTTTCCTTTAGGATGTCCTTTCAAATCTTAAACTATAAAAAAAGTTCTCACCAAACTGGCACTCTCTCACTTTCTGTTCTCTTTCCTTTCGGAGCTGTCCTGACTTCAGCAGCTTTAATGGCTGCCTCTTTGCTGCTGGCAAAAAGAGCTTCTCCTGGATCTACCAGGGACTTTGTGGTATCCCTGGGATCAACAGGATGCACTCTTTACATTCACCATCTCTTTGGGACGGTTTAGATCTGATAGGACCGTTCAGGAGCAAAGATATCGGCAGCGATCTTAGACCTCCAAGATCGCATGCCGTATCATCGCGACACCAGCTCTGCCCTCCAAAACCTTGGGACAATTATATGATTAGGTGGAGCCTTCTGACAACTCTGAAGATGAGGGTGGAATTATGACTGACCACCAATATATCAGGTTTTAACCAACTTTCCTCATGGCTATTCAGAATATGGGATTAGATTCTTGCAAGATATTTAGTTTATTTTTTGTTACTTTTGCCACAATTGGTAGAAAGTAAGATTTCAAATCCTTTTGTTATTCATCCTGCAATTGACCTTAAAAATAGAGATCTTACAAAAATAGGACAATTAAGTGTTTTGTGATGTGTAGGAATTATTTTTGCAAAAAGATGAAGAAAAGGTACCAATCCTATTTCCTTGCCTGTTCTAGCTGGTCATAATATCCCTTAAGAGCTGCTGTAGGAGTTGGAAATGGATCTGGAGAATACTTTGTGGAAAGGATAAGTGATGATGTTTTTCTCCTTTCTCTGATTTGCTTTGTTCTATCACTTCTCCCTGTGTGGGTTCAGCCTCTATAACCTCAAAATAACAAGTTGTTTTAAAGTTATCTTTAACAACAAGGCACTAAAACCCTTCTTGTTTTGTTCTTAGTCACACTGTAAAGTGTCCTGAGTCCTTTCTTTCAACTAATAATTTGCAAGAACCTATTTCAGAAGACCCTAAAATCAGTTTCTCAAATTTGATAGCTTAAAAATATGTGGATATCAACTTCCAGAACACCAGGGGTGGGATTCTACAAGTTTGCACTTATTCTCTTGAACTGGTTGTTAACATTCTAAGCAATTCGGAGAACTGGTTGTTAGAAGAAATTACTGGCCTAAATCTGTAAGGAAGGCAGGAAGGAAACATTCTGGTGTTGCTTACAGTTGCCTCTCTGTTGACCCTTATTACAGTCTTGGCAGGACTGGACTTCCTATCTCAGGAACGTCTCTGGAGTTTTTTTTTCACCTCCTTTGCTGGTACTGTGCTTGTGTGGAATGACCATTCAAAGTTAAAATGGCACTGAAAAAAGTGACTTATGACCATTTTTCATACTTATGACTGTTGCAGCATCCCCACAGTCATGAGAGGCCAGGTGAGGAGATGCGTGCCTTGATGTGAGTGATGTTGCATTGGCCACACCCAGCCAGTCACATGACCACCAAGCCACGCCCACCAATGAAACTATGCCCACAGAACCAGTTGTTAAAAAATTTGAATCCCACCACTTCAGAACACCCCTTTTACCTGCATGCTGGCTGGGTTCCTGCATGTTGGTTCCACAAAAGGTGCCAAAGGTGAGTGTAATGACTGCTCTGGATACTTCCCCAGATACTTCTCCAGATGTCAGCTCAGAGGAGGATGAACCAGTTCCAGGGATGTCAGGAGGGGAGTTGGTCAATGGTTCAAAGGAGCCATCTGAGAGGGATTTGGATGAAACAAAGCTTCAGCAGGACAGCCCTGAGGCTATAGGTGAAGAAAGCATGCAGCTGCAGCTGGTCAGAAAGAAAAGAGGAAAGAAGGACTGTCTTCTGCACCTGATCCAAGAACAGGTAGGGCAGAGAAAAGGCAGGAACAACTAATGTCATCCTGATTACTCATCAGGAGGCAGTCTCACCCTTCACCAGAAGCTGGCTATTTAGCACAGCAGACAGATGGAGATTATGCTAGGAACAACATGTTCATTTCTTTGCCATGTGTTTTTGCCTTGAACTTTGGATTGTGTCTCTTCAGCTTTGCTTTGCCTTGCCATTGCCTTAGGAACTTGCTTTTGCCTAGTGGACTGGTCTTGCCTTTGCCTGGAGGACTTGTGCTAGCTTCATTCAAGTAGCCTGTGAAACTCATTGGGGTTGAGCTGGTGCTGGCACAAAGAATTGCTGGAGAACACCAATTCAGGCTTGGAAGCTTCAATAAAGACAACTTACACAAGGGTGGGATTCAATTTTTTTAACAACCAGTTCTGTGGGTATGGCTTAGTTGGTGGATGTGGCTTGCTGGTCATGTGACTGGATGGGCATAGCCAACTCGACATCACTCACATCAAGGGGCACTTCTTCTCGTCTGGCCTCTCATGACTGTGGGGATGTTGCAACAGTCATAAGTGTGAAAAACGGTAATCAGTCAATTTTTTCAGTGCCACTGTAACTTTGAATGGTCACCAGTTTTAGACCAAAACTCAGAAAGAGTATGTAAACTCACATTTGAATGCCAATCTTTCTAGCTAACCAAGAAGCCTTGCTGAATGTCACTCATCTTGGTTCCTTGTCTTTAAAAGCTTCTTTCTGGCAGCTCTGCTTCATTATTCAATTATTTCTTCAAAGTGCTAACTCCAACAGAGGAGTATTTCCTTCCAACAGCAGTATAAAAAGTTTAAAACAACCCTTCCCCTTTAAGAAAATACCAGCAAAGAAAAAAAAAAACTCTTTTGGAGACAGTAAGTCTGGGCATACAGCCAAGAATGCAAGAAGGATGGAAAAAAGCAAGATATTTCTTCCAACAACCAGTTCTCCAAACTGTTTAGAAAGTTTACAGCTGGTTCTAGTGAATAGGTGAGAACCTGTAGAATCCCACCCTTGTACTTACACATGTTGTGTGTGCATGAGTGGGACAGCACACTGAGAACCAACAAATATAAATGGAGAAAGAAACCCACATAAATGACAAAGCTGGAAATATTTGCCCTTATTTCTTGAGTCTCGGTGGACTATGCTGATTTATGAAGCAACTGTTAAAGTGGATTTGCAGTCAGCTATGCATTGATCTCCCTTGGCGGCCATTTGCTTTCACAAGCATGATTCAGGGTGTGCTCTTAAAAAGGAACCTGGTTTACTAAAATGTTTAGCGCTGAAGCTTATTTTAGAACAGGGGTCTTCAACCTTGGCAACTTTAAGACTTGTGGACTTCAACTCCCAGAGTTCCTCAGCCAGCTTTGCTCTGGGAGTTGAAGTCCACAAGTCTTAAAGTTGCCAAGGTTGGAGACCCCTGTTTCAGAACATTGCACTGATCCATCAACACAATATTGAAACAATAGAGATGACTGTATATGAAGAAACATGGATTATATATTTATTAGTTGTAGTGCAGGTCTGAAATAGTTACATCATTCCAAATTTTGAAATATTTGTTAATGCTTTAGAAATATTCATGATTTGTTAGGTTCTGATTTGTTAAAGGAGACATGCCACAAGATTTTGAATAAATGCCAGCATATACCAACAATTCACAAAAGCATGCCCCATTCTCATGTGATTTTTGGAGACTATGAGAAAATGGGGGATAGTCTTGTGCTGCCTCTGGACCCTGTACTCTTGAATGGCCTCCAAAAATCATGCAAGAATGAGGTATGCTTTCACATGGATTTTGGAGCTGCAGGGCCAGCAGAAAAGCATTCTCTGAAGTTGCCTCAGGAAAAAAGGCCCCCTGCTACCTGGAGCAGCCTCATGTAGGTCACAGGGTCCCATCAACCAAAGTATGACACCATCTGAGGGGAAGTAGCGTGCAGCAGATCCTGGGGAATGTGGGGCTATGGGGCCAATTGCACCATCCCCCAAGGCTTATGAACCTTGGGGAATGGTGCACGGTGACCTTCATGTGTGGCAGTGGTGCTGCTAGAACTGAAGTCAAAGACTGGGCCTCTACCTCTGACCCAGCTCCAATGCTACTGCTGGGTGGTGTATTCAGGATGGCCTACATTTTTTGTGGGGCAGAGGGGGATAGAGAATTGTTTCTCATTTGTTCAGGGATGTGTGTGTAGTATACCATCAGAGTCAAGTTATGTATTTTCTGAATTGTTGACATATCAAGTCCAAAAGCATCACCATCACTTCCATGAGTTATGTATGTATGTATGTATGTATGTATGTATGTATGTATGTATGTAT
>BLBF01000020.1:1003621-1021131 GCA_015471245.1 Laticauda colubrina
TATGTATGTATGTATGTATGTATGTATGTATGTATGTATGTATGTATGTTGTCACCAATTGTGAATTGGTGACAACATACATACATACAAAGTCATCTTGCAAATGACTTTGGGAGTTTGTTACTGCATGTATTACTTATTTGTTTCTTTGTTAATTTGTCTGTTTGTTTATTTAATGCCAGTCATCTCTCCTACAAGGTGTCTCCGGGTGGCTAGTGCAAAAACTTAAGATGGTGAATGTGGTAGCATGATAAAAATTATGTTTCTTAAGAAGCCATAGAATACTTTGTTACTTGTTCTGTGTCAGTCTAGCACTGACCATTCTCTAGAACCACCATATATGTGATGCTTCTATCTGACCTGACATAATATTCATTATAGACAATGATAAATATTAAAAACAAATATTGAATATTACTTGCCAATTGTTAAACATTCAGCAGTTAACATAAAATGTGAGTGCATTACTAAACTATCATCACAACGGGATTTAGTACTTGATAACAGGCACCTAACAGTATTAGTACATCACTGATGTGTGATATAAAATATAAACATATTAGTAATTGACAAGGACAGTTAACAACTTTTCATGTTTGAGGAGTGCCAAACTCTAAAAGAAAAGACAATAAAACTGAAGCCCCTTGAATTTTAAGATAAAATATTCCATTCAATATTGAGTATCCAAATGTGAGATGTCAATTACTTGCAAAAATTTCAGTTCTCCAAGTACCATATCAAGGAATTTCAATTCTTAGGCTTTTGGTTTTATTTTATCCCTGTGAGAGTTGGTTGACTGATTATTTCATATCTGACACCTGAGAAGTGCGAACCTTGGGTGAACCATGTCCAGGTGAAAGGCAGGGTTATGGGCTGCAGAATTAGGTGACAAAACATTCACACAAGGATTCTTTGCAGTCTCTCCCCAAGACAAAGCATCTGCTACTGGGTGTTTTGCTTTCAATTGCAAACATTCCAGCTCCCCTCTGCCCTTAAACTTTCATATTGTATTTGGAACACATCTTTCAATGTATTTCCCCAATGCTTTGGTGTTTTTTTTTAATTTGGAGAGACTGACCACTCATCATGTCTCATCTCACTTTTTATAGCTATTCTGCCAGTAGTAACAAACTCCCAAAGTCATTTGCAATACACAATTGGTGACAACAAAAAAGGTTGGGTTACAGTGAACTGAAAATGACCTGCAAATCTAACCAGTGGCAATGTTGCAGGGATCATAAAACTTCTGTTAATCACTTGATATGTAATGAATCTGTAACCTTGGTCTTTATATCCCAACAGCTTTTGCTGTAACCATTATCTCTTCTAGGAAGACAAAGGTAGAGAAAATGAAAGAGACTGGGAGCAAATTGTTAGGGTTGGTTAAGTTTCAGGAGATTCTTGCTTCATATTCTAAGGCCTTGTAAATGGGAGATTGTTGCTGTAGTGACTAACTGCGGGGAAAAAAATACAGGAAAAGGGAAATTACTGTTGAAATTTTGCAGGACAGTGACTTAATTGGATCAACATATGAATATGAACAAATAGATTTGAAAATCCTGGAGTTTTTTTTTTTGTTTGTCAACTTCCTGAAAAACACTTCCTTATATACTTAAATTAAAGCAATTGTTTTATTTATTTATTTTTATTTGTCAATTGCTTACAAGATAATAGGTATAAGTAAAAACATAGTTATGAATACATGGATACATATAAGAAAAAAAAAAAGAAACAATAGGACAGAGATGGTAGGCACGTTGGTGCGCTTATGCACGCCCCCTACAGACCTCTTTGGAAGGGGGTAAGATCAATAGTAAACAGTCTAAGGTTAAAGTTTTTGGGATTTGGGGAAAAAACAACAGAGTCAGGTAGAGTATTCTAGACATTGACCACTCTGTTGCAATCAAGTTTGGTGATTTCCTGCAGTCAAGTTTGGTGTGATTAACCTTGAGTTTGTATCTATTGTTTGCTGTAGTGTTGTTATGGTTGAAGCTGAAGTATTCATTGACAGGTAGGACATTGCAATGTATGATTTTATACACTAAGATCGGACCAAAGGCGGCGTGGTTCTCAGTTTTCTAGGTCTAGAATTTCGAGTCTGGTGGCATAAAGTATTCTTCAATGAGTAGAGGACTGGATAACTCTTTTTGTGAAGTATTTCTGGACTTTCTCCACTGTGTTAATATCAGATACATAATGTGGGTTCCAGATTGATGAGCTAGCTGTATTCGAGTACTGGTCTAGCAAATATTTTGTATGCTCTAGTTAGTAATGTAATATTACCATAGAAAAAGCTACCTAAGATTAGGTTAATAACTCTTAACACCATTTTGGCTGTGCAGTTACAGTGGGCTCTAGCACTTAGGTCATTTGAGATGAGTACTCCAAGATCCTTGACAGAGTTTGAATCATCAACAAGGTCTTGACTATTCAGCCTGTATTTTATTTTCTCTTTTTTTTTTTTTTGCCAATATGTAGGACAGAACATTTATTTGTTGAGATTTGAAGTTGCCATTTATTTGACCATTCAGATACAAAGTCAACTGTTGTTTTTGAACCACAGCTCCAGGCAATTTTTGGAATACACCAGTGGTGGGATTCAAATTTTTTTATTACCAGTTCTGTGGGCATGGCTTGGTGGGAGTGGCAGGGGAAGGATACTATAAAATCTCCATTCCCTCCCCACCCCACTAACTTGTTTTCCAGCTCTGTTCTCCTGTGCAGGGCAACAAAAGACAACTCAGCTGATCAGCTGGGACTCGGGAGGCAGAGAATAGATGGTGGCAAGGACAGTCAGAGGTGGTATTTGCCGGTTCTCCGAACTACTCAAAATTCCTGCTACCATTTCTCCAGAACCTGTCAGAACCTGCTGAATACCACTTCTGGAATACACTAAGGTTTGTATAGATAATTCAAATGTGAAAGGGCTTTTTACTATCTAGCTTCAAACTGCCCAAGCCACCTAGAAGCAATGGATTTCTTTTGTGCAACTTATCACTCCTTATCCTTTTCATCACAACATATTGTCAGTTGAAGTTGAATAGTTTAGTCCGATCAAAAGACCCAAGAACAACCATAATAACAAAATACGTTTTGATGTTACATGTTTTGAAATCATTCAGGAGGTAGTTCTTCTTGCATCAAATCATGATTGCCAAATATTTAGCTACATATCATGAGAGTCACATTAGTCAAGCCAAGTAAAAGAAATTTTTCATATACATCATTTAATCTGATTGCTTAAAAAGTCAGTGAAAGGGAAATAAAGTTTTGTTTCAAGTCAATATACAATTCACACATCAAAAGTATTAACTCTACTTCTAATCTATTACTGCAAGGGCAAGGAATCTACCTAAATGGTTTGCTGGATTGGTATGGCTTAAAAATTGGATGAAGAAATGCAGTAACCTGCATTTGCTGATGATATTATCCTGATAGTTAAAAATGCAAAATCTAGTACTTAAAGTCAAAGAACACAGTGAAAAACTGGGACCAAAATTCTAGGTGGACATTATAACTGACAATGAAGATATGGAAGTGGTAGCTTCTATCTTTTAAGATCAACCAAGAACTGTAAAGGAACAAGCTGTCAAGAAATATGCCATAGAATAACATTCAGTAGAGCAGCTATGAAGGCATTGGAAAATATATTCAAATACTGTGAAGTGCCTATTTCTACAAAAATAAGAACTGCATAAGCAATAGTATTCCCTGTGACACTTTGGAAGTGATATTTGGACCTTTGCATGTTCAGGAAGACTCTTGAGGATATAAAAATGAACAGCCAAGAAAACACCAATGGACCATCAAACAAATCAACCCAGAGTTTTCAGTGGAGGCACAAATCAAATTATCCTACATTGGAGAGATTATGTGAAGATCCATCTCTCTAGAAAATGCTCTAATATTGGGAAACATGGAAGTAAAGAGAGGAAGAGGATGACTGGCAGCAAGGTGGATAAACTCAGTTACTGTGGTAATGAGTGCAACATTGGGACGCTTGAAAGAACAGGTTAAGCCTAGACCATCATGGAGAAAATCTGTGTGCTCACTAAGAATTAAAAATGATGTGATGATGGTACATAATAATAATTTTTAAAAATTGGAGAACAGAGTAAGTTAGCTTTATTAATCAGCTCCTGCCAGTTTATATCCCAGCCTATTTAACAAAACAAAACAGAATAAAAAAACCTGAAATTGGTGATCTGGAGAGAAGTTAATTTGACTAATTTTCTGTGAGGTCATTTTAAACTGGGAACTAATAAATGGCTTGTCTACAAGATTAAAAAAAAATTAATTCTGTAATGTATTGGAACGTGTACATTTTGATCCAGATTTTAGCTGTAGCTCACTTTGCCCTGGCTTCTACCAAGCTTTATCCTATTGCTAAAAGGAATATGGCATTTGTTACACAACTGAGTAGTGTAAAGAAGGCTCTCAAAAGCCAAGCCTGAATGTTGCAGAGCCCTTGAGAGGTGACTGCTATTCACCCAGAAGGCCTGTATAGGAGCCGTGATTGAAAGCTCTAATTGTGATCAGGATGTAGCATCTATCTTTGGGGTGTAAAAAATGCAGAAGCGCAAATGAAGTGGAACCCAAAAGCAGTGGATTTCTTATGTGCTGATCTTGCCAATTCTTGCTTTTTTCATCCACACACCTTGTTACTTGTTACTTTGAAACAGTTTCTTCCTTGGCAAGCTACTGAGAGGGGTAGGCGTTGGGCTTTTCAAAAGGATGAACAGTTGGAAATGCTAATCTTCCTCTTTTGGACATTTTCTGGTTTGACACTTCCTGGCCATGCCTTTTTATTTTGGTAACAGAATAACAGAACAATAGAGTTGGATGGGATTTTGGAGGTCTTCTAGTCCAACCCCATGCTCAGCAGAAAACCTTACCATTTCAGACAAATGTTTGTCTAATCTCTAAAAACTTAGACTGATGGAGTACTCAACTTCTGAAGACAAGTTGTTTCACTGATTAATTGTTCCAACTGTCAGGAAATTTCTCCTCAATTCTAGGTTCTTTCTCAATGATTAGTTTCCATCCATTGCTTCTTGTCATGCCTTTAAGTGCTTTGGAAAATAGCCCCCTCTTCTTTGTGGCAGCTCCTCAAATATTGGAGCACTGCTCTCATATCACCCCTGGTCTTTCTTTTCATTAAACTAGAGAGAACCATTTCCTGCAACTTTTTAAAAAACAAGTTTTAGCCTCCAGTCTCCTAATAATCATTGTTGTTCTTTTCTTCACTCTTTCTAGAGCCTCAACATCATTTTATATTGTGGTGGCCAAAACTTTGAAACTATTCCAAGTGTGGTTTTAGCATTATAAAGTAGTGTTAGCAGCTGAGTGACTACAGCTGCAGCTACCGTTTTTTAAAGATTAATCACATAGCTTAGGGCAGGAGGGTCAAACTTGCATTGTCACGTTGGCATCATGTAACATATTGGAACTTTTTCCCCCTTCACTGAACCGGGCAGGGGCATGCATCAGGCACATGGGTTGCGAGTTTGAAATGTCTGGCTAAGGACATTTTTGATATATGGGAGCAGAAAAGATGATAACAATAGAATTAATTGTATGCTGCCCTTTCTTAGGCTTGCACAAGACATGTGACTAGGATATTCAATGTTTTCCTCAAATTCTTCCAGGTTGAGTGAAACTATAGGTGAAGCTGTCAGTGGGAGCAACAGCTTTTTCCTTTGTTCATCCTCCCTTTTTTTTTTTTCCACGCTATTCATACACTCAATCTGTTGGAGTTTCATGCTGTAGCTACCATGTTTAGGCTGTAAAGTCCAGAGGATGAAGCTACAATGTGAATCAGGACTCCATCAGAGGGAAACTCTACCCCATGACCATTGCTGGACTCTGGTTGCAGTATAATGCTGTCTGCAAAGTAAGACTGAAATGCTCTAAATATGTAGGTTAAACCAGAGGTAGTATTCAGCAGGTTCTGATCAGTTCTAGAGACCCGGTAGCAGAAATTTTGAGTAGTTTGGAGAACCAGCAAATATGACTTCTGACTGGCCCCACCCCCATCTATTCTTCACCTCCCATTGAGTTTTAGCTGAGAGGCTGCGTCTTCTTTGGTTGCCCTGCACAGGAGAACGGAGCTGGAAAGCAGGCTAGTGGGGTGAGGAGGGAATGGGATTTTGCAGTTATCTTCTTCCAGGAGTGGGGAGGGAATCAAGATTTTGCAGTATCCTTCTCCTGCCATGCCCACCAAGCCATGCCCACCAAGCCACACCCACAGAACCGGTAGTAAAAAAATTTGTATCCCACCACTGGGTTAAACCATAGTGCAACTGAAATGCAAAGACTCTCTCCATCTTTGTGAGCATTTTGCCTGTCATATCTGTGTTTTAGTGCACATTTCAGTTTTAATAAGGAAGCCAAGCCCTGATCCCTATTCTCTCTGTTTTCACTCATGCACTTATATACAAACATATCCATCTTCCTTCAATGGGTCCTTTTGCCAGAACTCAGTAAGCTTCTCTAGGAGAATTAAAAAAAAAAAAGCAAACAAACCCAAACTTGATAGATTTTGACCTTCTTTCTCCTTTTTTCCTTCCTGCAGCCAGCTGTGCTAATCAACTCTTAATCTTTTCATACTGCTCCATTCTGCTTCTGCCTCTCCTCACTTGACTCTGCATGATGAATTGAGTTGTTTTGCTTCCTTGGGAAAGGGTGTGGGGAAAATAGAAGGCACCCTTCAAATGTTTGCAGTCTGAGGCTGTAGGAGCATTGGGGGAAAAAAAAACAGGCTTTGAAATGGTGATCACTCGAAGTACTTTGCAGAATGACTGGGTGGTGGTGTGGCAGAGCTTTTGGATGCGCAAAAAGAACATTACCATGCAGCTAAGCCTTGCCTAAAGTAGGGAAAATTACTTAACCAGATGCACATTAGGAATCTTGAAGGTGTCAGCTCTGAAGCAAACCTGGCTGAAGCCATCTTGTACTGCCTCATAGTTGCCATGAAGCCTGAAAGGGGGAATGGAAGGGGGAAGTAGATAGCCCAGCTAACAGTCAAAATAAAACGTTTTCCTGTGGAAACCAATCAAGGTCATAGTAACAAGTGGCTGGTGAAGGAGGAGAGTAGCCTGCCAGCTGTATTCATTGTACAATGTGACTGGTGACAACTGGGAGGGGAGAAGTTTTGTTCTTTTAATTAGGTGAAAACCACAGGAACCTTTAGAGTTGGTTTTCACCAGCTATGCCAATATGATGTATCCAATAATCATGTTCTTTCAGGAATCTACCTGTCTTGCAGTTCTGCTTTCAATAGGTGCGTGACTCAGAATGCTGACAGAAGCCTTATATTTTTGAATCCCATTTTGAATGAATGCATTTGCACTTCAAGGGACAATGATATCTCTGGCTTGTCATTGTCTTTGCATTTCCATAGATTTTCATCTTTCACATTCTTTTGAATTTTATCAATAAGACATTCACTGTGTTTAAGATACATGCTTTAAGATAAAACATATAGGAGTGCATGAATTCAGATAAGATTGCATAGATTCAGAAAGACATATTTAAATGTGTATGGTACATTATTTGTTTTTAATGCAGACATATGAATAAAGACAGGCAAAACTGAATTAGATTGATCAGTTCATTTGGTAGAAGGAAAAGTGCTGTCACTTTCCAAATGAACCCAACACCTTTATATATATTTTTTGCAGTGGTCCATGAATGTGGTCTATGACAATTCGCTGTGGCCAACTCGCTGCAGCCAACTCATTGTGGGACAAGAGTTACATTAATATCGAAGTAGTCTAATAGAATAATTAAAGAAAGGACAAAATAAAATGTGAATGACAAGAATTAAAATAATTTTTAAAATAATTTTAAAGAATTAAATTGAATTTTTGAATTGTCCCTGGCAAGTTGTCCCATGGCAAGTTGACCATGGCAAGTTGGCTATGGGAGTTGTCCCATTCCACCATGAATGCTTTTGTTGGAGCCAGCACTCCCTCTAAACAAGATGACCAGCACTTCCTCTAACTGCATTGGGAAAGGTGAAAATGTTCAGTTTCAGTTGGTCTCCTACTTTCTTCCCTGTTTTTCCCTCATTATGTTGGTTTATTTATTAAATTTATTTGCTGCCCATCTCATTTTGAAGCAACTTGGGGTGGCATTGTTTCCCTTTGCAACAGCAAAGTATCATTTCCCTTTGTAACAGCAAAAACTAAAAACCCAGGTCTCTTGATGCAGCACCTTCTATTTTCACTACAGAAGCTTGATGCAAAAACATGAACTATTATGACTAAAAGTTTATGGGAACAGAGAAGAGTCAAAGGCTCAGGAGGCAGGGAATGACAAGTATCCCCAATAATGGTAAAATGGCCCATCTATCACTTTTTAAAGAGTTCCAATTTTGCAACCTGTGAAATGAAACTTTTTGCCAGTTGTGCTGAACTGGAGTTGAATTGGCAAAACTGCCCTGCTTTTAGATAAATGGTTTTGGCATTTTTAATTATTGTTTAACTGTTGTGTTTCAGAAACTAAATTATTGGTTTAAATATGTGACATCTTACTCTTTCGCCCATGCCTAATCATTTTACTGCAAAGTCCATTGTACCATAGTAACAAAATCACAGAGAACAGATAAAGGCATGGAGCAAAAATAGTCACTGTTTTCTTTGTAGTCATAAGCAGGACTCAAGGTTGTCTGAAGTTGTGTGAAAGTTGAATCATTGCAACTGGACTAATCTTTCGTTCTTCAGACAACTTCAGGAAACCTTCAGACAACTCTACTTGAATGATTGAGAATCTTCATTGATATTTTGCAACACACCTTGGGAGGAAACCCTGAGGTTGTAGCAGAAGTTGGCTCTGCCTAACTGCCTTGCTCTGACTGAGGAAGCTGCCTGGATGGGCAGTGCAGCATCTCTCAAACTAACAACAAAAAATTAGTCCAGTTGGAAAGATTCGACCTTCAGACAACCTTCAGACAATTCTACCTGGATGATTGAGAATCTTCATCAACATTAAAAGGGGACTGAAGTAGATTGTTCCCTCCTATTGCACATTACATGTCAATTCATGAATAAATTCCATTAACTCTATTAATTTTAAAAGCAACAGCATTGTGACGCAAAGAAATGCATTATAGCAAACATTTTCATGGCCTACAGGTCAATGATCAGATTTGATTCAAATTAGAAAGACTCCAACAAAGGCAATTCCATAACCATCTGGAACTTGATTTATTTAAGTGAACAATAGTAGGCTTTGACCAAATTCACCAAGATATAGGAAATGAGGAACCAAAAGAGAAAAAAAATAATAATTTGGATTGTCAAAAGTATGACATGTCGAATTGCTAAGAGGCTAAGAAAACACTATTTGTAGCCTAATTAGAATTAGAGTGAACCTCATGCAGATTCTCCAAGTATTTAAGCGGAGCTAATCCGATGTACTCATCTTTAGTTATTTCCTACTTCAACCCCGACTTCAACTAGGATGTTTTGTGTTTTGCTGTATATTTTCTGCTCTTGCCAGAGGCCTGGAAAATCCTAGATAATGAAAATCTCTATTCAATACTGCCTGCTGGGCATTTAACAAGGGTTCTTGTAAAAGGGCCTGGTACAAGTGCGTACATGAATGGAAAGTGCAGGGGCCAATGCAGCATCACAGGCTGCCAAGTAGCCAACTGAAAGTAGCCTGTGACAAACAAGAACAAGAAGACAATGACTTCTAGCGCCTGAAGGCATTGCTTCAAAAGGTGTCAACACCAATTAAATTGTAAAGGCACTGTCAGCTTTTGAAAACGTACCCCGACAGGGACAAGACAGAACAGAATCAAAGTGTAGTTTTGTATATTTCACAGTACAGAAATGTTTGTGATCCAGATGAAATCTGCTAAAAACCGGAGCTGTCTTTCAGTTTCTAGGAGAAAACTTAGGCTAAATCATGAAAAAAGGCAGATTTTTCTCACTAAAAATTTGATAGAACGTTTCCTCAAAATTAGAAATTTAATTGTACACTGGTCAATATCCACATAAGGATGCTAACTTCCCTAAGTTAAATAGAATTTTATGGATGAGCATTTAATGCAATCAGCATTCTTGTTACATTCTTTTTAAAAAACAAAAACTTTTCAACCACTCACAAAATTCCTCCAGGATAGCCTTTAATGAATCAATGCCACTGTTCTCTACCTGCTGGATATTTACTGTTGCTGACACTTTCTTAGACATAAAAAGAATGACTTTCCTTTGCTTCATCATACCTTCAGTTACAGATTTTATTTAGGGGCATGTCTCCTTCCAACTTCCTTGCCAATTGCAATCTCTTGCCAATTGCAATCTCAATCCAATTAAGATCTCATGCCCTCCATTAATATATTTGTTGTTCTGCTAAAGCTCAGCACTCTTTGTAAACTCTGAATATGATGGATAGCCAGCTTGTTTCAGGCTAAGGTTAGCAGTCTTCTGAGCACTAGTTACCTTTCTCTTATGCGCCTGCAAAGGAAATTCATGTATTTATTTAGATTTAGGCACTGTCCAACTCCTAAACACCTCTGGACCATTCTTACTATCAAAGGGAAATCATCTTCTCTGAAGATGAAAAACTGTTTTATGTAGATAGCCACAAAACACTGCCTCATATTCCCTTTCTGGATTTTCCATGATTCAAGCCCCAGAATAAGAATTGAAAATTAATCATATAAACACGTAACCTAAATTGATTATTTTGGTTTTTATTGAGACAGGTTGGTTTCAATTTGGTTTCAACTATTATTACCATGGTTTAATTTCATTGAAGAAAGTTAATGCATCAGATGAGTTTGATATACTTTGAAAATTCATCCAATAGTAATTAAAAAAAAACTTATTACTATACTGAGAATGCAGTACTGCAGGCTACTTTTGCTGATCACTGCAGTTTGGGTCTCACCAGCTCAAGGTTGATTCAGCCTTTCATCCTTTTGAGGTCAGGAAAATGAGGACCCAGATTGTTGGGGCAATATGCTGACTCTGTAAACTCTTATAGAGAGGGCTGTAAGACTGTGAAACAGGATATAAGTCTAAGTGCTATTGCTACTGCTAAATTTTGCATTTTTAATCCTACTTCCAATTATGCTCTAAATCAGATTATCAGCTTTTGAAATGATCTGAATCAAAACAGATTGTTTTTCCATATCTCTAATGGTTCTAATGTTAAGAGTTCATTTCAAATCCTGGGAGATTATAGAACCCAAAAGCTTGAAGGACCTACTGTTGATACCGTGCTGTCTAAAACAGTAAGAGGTGGAATAGTAAGGCTCCTCCCCAAACCCACTCTATAATGAATTGATAAACTAATGCAATCAAACAATTTCAATTGAAGAAAATTATTCTGAAAATATTTGAAGAGCATCATTTTCTCAGAAACATTTATAACAGCCCTCCAAGAAAGATGAGCATTATAAAACTTCAAAAAGAACCAATAATTCTATTTTTTTTCTCCAAATTTACATTTTTGGAGAATCTTGAATACTTCATCAAAACTGTAGTTCTTACTCTGTTTAGAATCTTAATATGATTATTAAGGCACATCATAATATGAATTATTAATATATGCATTCACCATGACATTAGAAGTTCTACTTTATCAGAAAGATTTGTTGCATAGTGTATGTTTCTTTTATTCCACTTAATAGGTCTTTTTAAACATCTGCATTTAACAGTACTTTCCCTCCCTGTTAGCACTGAGATAATGTTACAAAAATTAAATCCTTCTTTTGATTTATTCACAAATGGAGATCTACAATACAATTTGTAGACTTTCTCCTTCCCATCTCTAACAATCTAATTCCTGATCAACCACAGAAAGCATGCTATTTAATTCTGTGTTTTATATCACATTCAGTTTCTCCCTGGCTGTCTAAAGAAAATGAATTTGAGATGTAAACCAAACTTGTGAGGTAATGTGTGAAATAAAATAGAACTTGTGAAGTAAGCTCATGAAATAAACCAAACTTGTGAAGGAACATAACTTTTTGGAAAGAAGTAACATAGACTCCTGAGGAGCTGCACAGTTCAAGTGTGAATGTCTATATAGGAAGAGTACTTACATTAAGAAATAATGCTTGCATACTAGTTGGTACTTCAATTTAGGCCCTATGTGGAAGCCTAGGCCTTGACAAGAAAGCCTATTTTAATTAAAGTTAAAATAAGAGGATGGAGAAGGCAGAATAGGCATTTCTTTATAGACTCTAGATGGGTTTGAGAGTGAATGTACCTCTATAAAGTAGACAAACGTGTCATATCATATAAAGCAAGACCATATTAACCACTGATCTAGACATATTGGAAATATAAAGATGGCAACACATGATTCAGAATGTTCCATCTAGCCTTAGAATAAGGTGACCAACTTTTTTACAATGAGAAGGGGGACACAAATAAATTGAAGAAAAAAAACAAAGCCACTTGTGCGCGGCACACTCTTGCGTGTGGTGCACTCTTGTGTGTAGCACACTCTTGCTACATGGTGCACTCTTGCACGTGGCACACTCTCTCCAAACATTTATCCTGTGTGTAGTGCATTTGTCTCATAATCGTGTTTCGCCGCGCTGTACCGAGCTTTGAGGAATCGTCATGACAAATACAAATACGTCACATCATACACAATGGATCGGATTGGCATCAATCAAATATGGAGATTTACAGATTAGTTTTCAAATATCAAAAAGGAGGACACTTTTCAAGGGAGGACAGTCTTCCTTTTGTAAGTTCTGTCTTCCCTTGAAAAGGAGAACGGTTGGTCACCTTACTTAGAAGGACCAATCAGGAATCAGAGACATTGACTGGAAAGGATGGATCAGCAGCCTGGACCTCTGAGGATATGAAAGGTCTAAATGTTTTAAATCAGATTTTCACATGGCCTCTGGTAACTGCTTGGTCTCTTGCTGTGCTGATTTGCATTTTTGTAGTATTTAGCAAGACACTTAATTGAATTGACTATTCAATTAAGGATCTGCAAATTGGTAAACCTCTTATTTCTATATAAATAAATCTATTACTTTTTACTCTATAAAATAAACTGTTTTATAAACTGTTCTATAAACAGTTATACTGTTATATCTTAATCTTTCTAGCTGCTAGCTTATCATAGTAAAAAAATGAAATGAAGTATAATTTCTCTTTGTTCTGGTAGTTTTCTTGGTCATGAAAGGATCTAGGGAAACTAAAGGTGGGAGAACTTCCTGATACCCTTTTCAGAAAAGTTAGACTTAAATTGACATTTGAAAGCAAACCTTCAGTTTTCTCCCCTAAAAAACTGGTCATTGTAAAAAGCTGGTTTGAGGTATAAACTGTGGTTTGATCCATAATGAATGCATTTGGGTCTCAAACATCTGGAATTTGGGATGTCCATCCTGGGTGTGGAGGTACACTTTATAAAGATACAAAAAAGTGGTTTCTAAATTTCTACAGAAGAATTATCAGTACAAATTTAAATGACCCTTTACACTATGGTTTCATCATAACCCTCTTCTTTCAACAATCTATCTTGCCTAAACATCAAAACTGTGAATCAATTTTTTTTAAGAGTTCATTTTTTTTACATTAAGTCCATAAGGGATTTCATAAAAAATATTGACAATGATCAAAGAAGTCAATTTAGCTATCTGAACAATTTCCATCATCTGTACCAACTATTACTCCATTGTGGGTAGTGTTCAATTTTTCCATCCATGATACAAACATTTTGCTGCAGTTATCATTTGTATAAACAAACTTATCATATTCAATGACTTTTTCCTCATCTTGCTCTGCTCTCTATGCCATGAATCCAGATAAGAGGCTGCTTCTTCTGTGCTACCCTATTCTTGATACTTGTGTTTCTACTGTTTCTACAAACTGGAGCCAAGTTGCATTTATTTCTTCTTCAGAGATTTATATATAAATATGACCAGGGATGGGATTCAAGTTTTTTAACAACTGGTTCTGTGGGCGTAGCTTAGTTGGTGGGTGTGGCTTGGTGGTCATGTGACTGGGTGGACGTAGCTTGGTGGTCATGTTATTGGCTGGGTGTGGCCAATTCAATATCACTCACATCGAGGCACGCATCTCGATGTGGGATAATACCCGAAGGAAGCTGAACAGCATACATGTAAGTACCCGTGAAAACTTAAAAAAAAACATATATATATATGAATGCAGTTCTGCTTCCTTCGGGTATTATCCCATGTCATTGTAGTTCTTTTAAAGTTGTAGCAACATTTCAGCAGAATCTCATCTGCCATCTTCAGGCTTCTGTATTGAGTTAGTTCCTGGTTTCAAATTTGAGGCTGGTCCATTCTGATTGGCTAGGAGCCTGGGTCTGTGTTCATTGGACTTGGAGTTTGATTGATTGGTGTTTCTGGTTTCTTCTGTCTGTTTTGTGGCTTTGATTGGCTGGCAACACTCTGTTCTTGTGTTGGAGGCTTTCATTGCAGCTTGGCTCCATGTGAAAGGACAGCTGCTCTTCATTAGCAAGCTGCTATTCATTAGCAAGCTGGGTTTCACCTGCGTGCTTGGTGGGGGGGTGTTTGAGTTGGAGCTATCAGAGGGAGTCTGTTTGTGCCCAGGTGTTTGCCTGGCTTGTGGTGTGGGGATCTTTCTATTTGAGAGTGCAGGCTTCCAAATGATTGACAGTCTGGTGGAATCATCTCTTCTATTCATGCTGTCAGGTCTTTTTTCAATCTCTATGGCTTCTCTGATGATTCTGTGGCTGGGGTTTTCTATAGTGGCTAGGGTTTTAGTGCCATTGAAGTTGATGTTGTGACCTGTGGTTTTCATGTGTTGGACTAGTGAGGAGGTGTGTTCCAGCTTTTTTACTGCATTTTTGTGTTCATCTAGGCGGGTACTTATTCTTCTATTGGTCTGTCCAATGTATGTGGCCGGGCATGATGTACAGGGAATTTCGTATATGCCTTGGTTTTCCAGGTCAATTTTGTCTTTGGGGTTCCTCAGGATGGCTGCTATTTTTTTGTCTGTTTTGAAGGCAGTCTTGATGTGATGCCTGTGTAGTATCTTACTGATTTTATCTGTGGTACCTCTTATGTAGGGCAAGACAGCTGTTCCATAGATCTGTTGATCTTCTAGGTCTCTGTTATGTCTTGGTGTGTTTTTGTGGATCAAGTTGGTGATTTTGTTTTTGTGGAAGCCATTGGCTGTCAATACTTCAGTCAGGGTGCATAGTTCAGTCTTTATATGTGTCTTATCTGCCAGGCGTTTGGTTCTGGTAATTAGTGTTTTCGCTATGGAATTTATCTGTGCTGGGTGGTGGTGGGACTGGGCGTTGAGGTCGCGGTTGGTGTGTGTTTTCTTTTGGTATATGGTGTGTCCCAGTGTGCCATCTGTTCTTTTGTAGATTAGTACATCTAGGAATGGTAGTTGTTTGTTTATTTCCGTTTCCATGGTGAACTTGATTTTGGGGTGTGTGTTGTTTAGGTCCAGGGCTCTGGATTCGAACACACCTAAACAACACACACCCCAAAAGTTGTTTGCTTGTTTCCGTTTCCATGGTGAATTTAATTTTGGGGTGTGTGCTATTTAGATGTGTTAGGAACTGACTCAAGGGTCAGTTGAGAACCCTGTTATTTGTTGCTGTTACCTACACTCAACTGGAAATACATCTCTGATTGAAATCTTACATTCAGCTGAGTTTTAATGTCTTATCAACGTAGGTACATTTGTAGACTGTGATGCTGAACATACTTATCAGGAGATAAATCCCATTGAACATGGTTAGTATTTTCATCAGAGTATATATTTACAAGATTGTGTTGTTACTATTTAATGATCTGCTGTGGTCAATTTTGCAATAGTTAGATAGTTTAAATGTAGACTCTCAGATATTGCATGTTTTGGCTTCTTCTTTTTATTTATTTATTTATTTCTGTAGGCTATTTTGAGTATACTCGAGCAATGGAAGACACCTCGAAGTAACAATAATAATTTGAGGACAATGACTGACATTCTTATTGGATCAACATTTTCCTCAGCATGATAAATGATCTATGAAGGGAGAGAGAAAAACTGAACCAGTCCAAACCAAAATAACCAGACCAATTCTTGCTGTAGAAAATAAGGTAATGACACTTCTTTCAATTCAATGACTAGGAAATATATTTTATAAAGGATTTTACAGTGAATCATGAAGTTGTCATAGAAATGAAAGATTTAAGGAATATATTTTAATTATTCCTTGTATAAGTACAAATGGGTGACTTCAGAATACTTTCCTGTCCCCCATTTTTATGGCCCCTTAATAAAGGAAACAATGTTTCCAACTGCTGGTTTTGTAAATGAAATTTCAAAAACTCCAATGTTGATGAATGTTAGAAATCCATGGAATCCCTCTTTTAGATGATTCCAAGTCACAGGCACTCCAATGTCCTCTAGTCATTTTTTGTACAGCAGTCCATCATCCTGAAGTATGTCATGTTCACAGGTCAAAATGTATGTCTCAGGAAGTTGCTTTATAATGTCATCCTCATTAATAATTGGTGACTGCATTGTCTTATCATTCAGTTTAGTTATTTCATACAGTTCTTCTGAAAATGCTGGCATTGGGGGATTATAACCTTGGGCTTTAAACTCTCCGGGGATAAGATCTGCACTAATCCATTTCTTGAATTTCTGCTTCATGTCTTCAGGAACATGGGTATTCCTTTCCAGTTTTTTTTTATCTACACATTTCTTGTTAAGAAATTTTAAACCAAGGTGTAAAACCATTTTGATTTTGAAAATGGGATGGTAGCATGAAATCTATTCTCGGCAGGAAAGGATATATCAAGATCTGTGCTCAGATCTTGGGCTGGTTCCCTATTTTTGCCAATTCTTGAGAAACCATAGCAACCAGTATTCCACCACTGCTATCTCAGCAAGAATAATGTGATTTGGATCGACTCCATAGTCTTTGGCATGTTTTATAAAACACATGGTGGTAACTAGGGCATCAGATAACTGGGCAGAATGTTGATGCTCAGGACCTAAGTGATAGCTGAAAGAACAATCAAACTTTGTCAGACCCTGAAATTTTCTCAGAAGGAATTAGGTGTTCTGAGATAGTCCCTGAAGACAACCCATTGTTGAGTTCCAATAAAAGGATGCACTGTATCAATTGTTTAACTTTATTATATTTTTATTATTCTGATAAGGAGATGGCAGTTGGATGTCTTGTATTTTCACTGCTGATAGGAACATCAATTTCCTTCTCCTTGGATGTATTTCTCTGCCACTTCTCCCAGTGCATAATTGCACTGGAGATTCCTTTCACTTCTTTGTTTCAGAGGAAAAGAAGGATCAGAAGGATAGGGCTACAGAGCCACATACAGAAAAGGAGGAAATATTAGTCTTCTTATTGACTACTATAAGTTCTCACTCCTTATTATGTCAATTTCATTGCAAAATGAAATGTCATGTAGCTATGCCAACTTACAGTGTGGGATCTGCTGTGGTTTGTTTAATCTATCTATCTATCTATCTATCTATCTATCTATCTATCTATCTATCTATCTATCTATCTATCTA
>BLBF01000020.1:1021569-1032615 GCA_015471245.1 Laticauda colubrina
CTATCATCTATCATCTATCATCTATCATCTATCATCTATCATCTATCTATACAATGTATTGGTTGCCCATCCTACCAAAGGGTAACTCTGGGCAGCTTATAGTTACATAAAAGCTTCAGAATTGATTTGAAATCAATTTATGTTACTAAATATAGGTAGTCCTTGACTTATAACAGTTCATTTATTGACTGTTCAAAGGAACCACGGTCCTGAAAAAAAAGGGACTTATGACTGTTTTTCATACAATACTGTGGAAGCATCCCCATGGTACATGATCAAAATTCAACTGATTCATAATTTATGACGGTTGCAGTACCCTGGGGTCATCACCTTTTGTAACCTTCTAACAAGCAAAGTCAATGAGGAAACCAGATTCAGTTAATAACCATGTTACTAACTTGCCAAAAGCAGTGATTCACTTAACAACTGGGATAAGAAAGATCATAAAATGTAAAACTCACTTAACAAATGTTTTACTTAGCAACAGAAATGTTGGGTTCAATTGTCATAAATTGAGACTACCTGTACTTCCTTAATTGCTTCTCAAGGATAATATCTCTCTGTCACCAGGCGGCAGAATAAAGGAAATTCCTGATTTCCGAAACTAATTTAGGTAGTTCTTTCCAATCAGATATGAGAAATCTTAGACACGGGCAAAATAAATTTGGATTTGTGAACCTGATTTCCACAAGACAAAAAGGATGCAATCATGTGGCAGGTTTGGCAAAGTTGCACAAAGTGCGGCATTTTGTTCTGCAGATCCTTAAAGTACTTTGCAGAATTTACTTTGCTTTTCTTGGCAGAGAGAAAAGTCCAAAGAAGGGTGCAGGGCAGTGATCCCATTTTTCTGGCTCAATTGGGAAAGAGGAGAAATTAGCCATTTCCCCCCTCTCCTCTTCCCCTTTAATTTTATGATTGGAAGAGTAAGGAAGACATGAATGATGCCTCCAGGACAGAGAGGAGTTATTGGAGAATAGGAGTTATTGGAGAATAGCAAAACTGTGTCCTGTGCCAATCCTTTGATCTGCTCCAATTATGTTACTTTGCCTTTCCTGAGGTTGAAACACCACTGATGGAGGCAAAAAGTCACTGCTGGTTGTGCGATAGCTGGCGGGGGAGAGAGAACTGAGGGACTGAATCTCTCTTGGAGGCAGAAAATATATTTTGTGGTGCCTAGACAATCTTTCAGGGACACATAATTGAGCCAAACTTATTAATTATTATATTTATTATTTTTACCCCTTTTTTCCATCAAGCAGTGCCCAAGCCTAACAACTGTAAAAATACAAAATAAAATACAAAAATATTAAAAGATGCATAAAAAGGTAGGCAAAGCATACAAATAAAATCACTTACTTTACAAATACTACCACTGAATCACTTTCTTGAGAAAGATAGCAGCATATTGCACTATAAATTCCTAGGGGGAAAAAAGGTATTAGTGTTCAGGTACTTCTGCATTGCAAACGTATTATTGATATTGTTTTGACTTATGGCCAAATAATTTATTTCCATCATGGTGACCCTATTCTTAAATCTAAAGAGGAGTTAGAATCAGGAGGTGTTTACCTTTGGTTTACATATTTACAATTGAAAGAAAGATTTAAACTAGATAAAAAGAGTTTGATTTTGTGAAAAATGAACTGGATATCCTACTGTGTGGCAGTGATGAACATCTTATTGCTGAGATTTATAAATTGTTATTGAATTTGTATTTGGAGAAGGAGGATGTAAAGCACAATATGCAGGGGTGGGCTCCAAATTTTTAGCAAGGGGCTCTTGGCTAGCAAGGGGCTCTGGCTGGGTGGGTGTGGCTGGGTGGTCGTGTGACTGGATTGGTGTGGCCAACTCAATGTAGCTTCTTTGCCTTAATTATCTAAAAAAAGATAATATAACTCAAAGTTGTTTATTATTTTGTGGATTTAATACTTAAATAAAAGACTGGGTGAAACCAGGCTTAATAGCAGTGACTGTGAGAGGGATCTTGGAATCTTAGTGGAATTTCTGGTGAGTCATGTGATTCTTAATATTTGGGAATTAATCCCCTAGGAGGCTAGTGGCCATGTTATCTGATTTTCTCACTGGTTCTCCCTCCGCAAGCGCCTTATCTAACTTTACACTTTTCCGAGGTGTGAATGCTTTTAGTTGAATGCCCAGAAAGGAAACAATGCCTCAAAAAGTTGTCATTTATTATTCTAGTCTTTCTGAGGTTTCGAGCCCTGCAGAGTCTTAGCTAGGGGCTCTCCTGAGCCCCTGTGAGCCCCCAGCAGCCCAATCCTGATTATGATTCAGTGTGGAAAGAATATTGTACATAGTATAAATCCTTGAACAACGGGAGAATATGGGGATGAAAGATCTAAAATTTACATTGAAATATAATGTAAAAGACAATTTTTATAAGATGAAGTATCATTGGTATCTAACAACAGGTAAGTTGCCAAGAATATATAAAGGTATTTCAAATGAGTGTTGGCAATGTAAATGTAAAGAAGGAACTTTTTATCATTTATGTGAGCATAAATGAAATATTGGAGTAGGATTCACATCATAATATAAAGTAGAAGATTCTTGAAGTGACTATAAAGATGAAACCAGAGACTTTTCTTTTAGGATAAAGATAAAGAACTTGGGGAAAAAACAAACTTTGATGTTAGATATGTTGACAGCATCAGTGTTACTTTATGCACAAAAATGGAAGGAAGCTGTGATTCCCACAATGTAGGAATAGCTGCAAAAGTCGATGAAGTTAGCAGAGATGGCTAAATTACTGCTTTGATTAAAGAAATGTTGAAAGGTTTCAAAAGGCCTTTCCTTTAAGGATTCGATTTTCCCGCTGGGAGAGCTCCAGCACAAGAATATGGACAACTGCTTGAAAGCTGGATCTTTTTATTTTTTCAGGAAGATGGGGAGGACAGCAAGAAGTCTGCATTCCTGGGCTAGCTACCTTCGTATGGTAAGTCCCTGGTTTTTTATACCCTTTTCTCCTTTTGTGTGTGAATGTTCGTATTTGTGTTTAATGTTTCAAATCCTGTCAGAGTTTGTCTTTATTCCCGCTGGAGGGCAAACTCCATGGGGTGCAGAAGGCAAACTCTGCGGGGTGGTTTGATTGTATTATCAGTTTTTCCTAATCTCTTTTAGCTTTACAATGGTTTTTTATATTTGTTTTGTGGCAATCTCCTGTCTGTCTCTTTTGTAATTTATATATATTTTTGTGTCTTTTGTCTGTTTGTTTTGCTTATTTGGCATGTCTTGTGTTTGTAAAGGATTTTCTTTTCTTATTTCTCCAGTTTTCTTAATTACTTGGGCTTTTGTCTAAAGGGATTCTTTAGTACCTTTTATTTGATTCCTTTTCCTATGTAAGTTTGTTTTATGGTTGGCCTGATGTTCCCTTTGGGCTTTTCCTGCTTGAGTGACACCACTGTCTTTGTGAAGTTCCCTTTCCACAATCCTTCATTTTTATTTTTATTTTTTTAGTGGGTGGTCTCTGATTGAGTGTCTGTGTATACTTAGTATTCGTGATCAATCTGGATCATCATCATGGCTGCCTGTTTCCTCTTTAATTTTCTCTTCTGAGAGGGAATACAGGCCTTTAGGCAGCTAAGGCAGGGTGGTATGCATCGACAGAGGCAACAAATGAGGGCTCCAAAGACACAAATGGTGACTATGGTTATTGTAAGGATTTTAAGCCAATGGAAATCTGGCATCCACGAAAAGAGCCATGAAAAGTCCAGGAATGATTGCTCTTGACCAATATTCTGAGCTAGCTCTTTCAGGTGGTGGATGTCCCTCTCTACGAGTCCTGAGGTTTCGTCTAGATTGAAGCAACACATCCCGTGGAATGTTTCGCAGTCATAATTATGCTTCAAGAGGAGGAAGTCTATTGCTGCCCTATTCTCCAGGGTGGCTTCTCTGACCTCCCTCAGTTCTCTGTTAAGGGCATCCAGAGCATGGGAGGTCAAATTCAAGCCTTTTGCTAGGGTACATGCTAGGCTCTTCAAATTTCTAGAATTTTGCACTGCCAATCCAGGTACCCCTACCAGGGATATTGCCAATGAGACATATTCTGTTTTAGTGAGAAGGGAGACTTTGGAGTCACAGTCTGAGTCTAGGGTTTGGAAGGCCCTCCTGTGTCATCTCTGTGTAGTTGCATTTTAATTCTGTGTTGCTAAGACTGGTGCATTCTGTGACCCTAGGTGTGCTGCACCCAGTGACGTTAAAGCATCTCTCAGAGGTGGTTACTGCAGCAATGTGTAGAGTGTACATGGTGTGGTCTTTGGTTTTTTGTAGAGTGGCCCCTGCTAAAAATGCTTTCATAGGAGTCAGGAAGGTTTCTAAATGTGGTGTAGTTAATGAAGTTATGTGGCCTAGTTGCCACTCCCATTTGGCATGTGGTTAAGATGTCCTTGACTGATTTCCCTCCTGCTAAGCAAAAGTTAGTGGTGTTGAGTATTTCTCTTGCAAAATATTCCCATATGTTTCCTTTCTCTGGGATAAGCTTTGGTTCCAGGAACGCAGTTGCTTGTGTTACAAGTGTTACAGATAATAATATGAAGTATATATTGCATTTCATGTTTCCCATTGCCAGATTCCTTTTCTACTCCCCTTTTTTTGTACAGTGTAAAAAAAAAAGGTAACAATATAAAAAAGGTGTAGATCAAGTATCAAAAATTACTAAAAGGTATGGCACAAGTCTCTTCCTTGTTAAAAAAAAATACGAAGAAAAAAAGGGAAAAAGAAAAAAATGGAGAAGGTGAGAGAAAAAATAACAAAAAATAAAAATAGAGTGTTATAACTCATCACCTCGGAGTCCAGTTTTGTGTAATTCAATGTTTGCACTTGGTTCCTCACAGTTGTGTGGTTCAATGGTGTTGAAGAATGCTGCAAGTGTCCATTGATCTGTGTCCAGATTTTTCTTGGGTTTGATGGGTGGGATTGACTGTGGTGCAGTTTGGCTATGGTCTATGACTGGTGGCTTTGCATGTGTCCAATGTATCCAAGAGTCTCGTTCTGCAACCTTTATGGTGGTGTGTGTAGTTAGTAAGACTTGGCAGGTTCCTTTCCACCTGGGTTGTAAAGGTGAGATTCTGGTGAAGAACTTGATCCACACCCAATCTCCCAGTTCCTATGGATACAGGGCTTCTTCCAGGGGTAAAGTCTGTGTCAGTGCACTCTGGGTCCAGAGGGTCTGTAGTCTCTTTTGCAGGGCTGTGAGATAAGAAGAGAGAACCCTATCCTCCCTAAGCAAAGGGAATGAGGATCTAGGCCTTGCAGGGTATCGGGGGGGGGGCTACCAAAATGGATCTCAAAGGGGGAAATACCTATGTCTTGTCTTAGTCTAGTTCTGGTATAAAAGAAGGCAATTGGGAGCACTTGTGGCCAGGAGAGGTATGTCTCCTGACAGAGTTTGCCCAGTAGGGTCTTCACCTCTTTGTTTGCTCTCTCCACTGCTCCTGATGATGTCAGAAAATAGGGCACATGGAGGTTTTGAGTAATGCCCAGGACCTGGAATATATGTGTGAGGACTTGACATGAGGGGCACGCATGGAAGTGGTCCTTGTTTCACTTAAATAGTAACAGGTGTTGCTCCTTTAAGTAGTCCCACTTCTGATGTATCCCAGCCACATAAGGAGGGTGGCAGGCTTTTAAAATCTTCACGAAGCCCTGTGTTGCTGGTTATCAGCATGATTATCTTGTGTGTGCCTTTTCCTGGGATCTCCAATTGCAGCCCCTGTTTGCCACATGTTATGGTAGCTCCTATTTTACATAGGAGATCCCTTCCTAGTAGGGATAGTGGGGACTGGGGGCAAATAGTAAAGGAATGGTCTAATGTGAAAGGTTCTACTGTTACATTGTGGGTAAATTCTACAGGGATTATTCCCCCCCCTTCCCATTATGCTATCCCGAGCCCCTTCAGCCATTGAAGCTTTATATGGTGGTTCAGTAATCAATGAGGAGGTGGCTCCAGTGTCAACTAAGCAATTGTATTTTTTTCCTCCAATAAGAATGGTGACAATGGGTTCCCCTTCAGGGAACCCGTTTTTTAGGGGAATAGCCAGCCCGTTAAAGGTAGCCATGAATTCAGTGTTTTCATTCTCATGTTCTAGTCAGGAAAGGGGCAGGTCATTTTCCCTTCTTTGCTCCCATTGAGGTCCATTGTTATGATTTATTTGAGAAAAAGGAGTGCTGGGTGGTGCATGATGATTAAAGCTTTGTTGTTCAGTATAATGGACTGGATTATTGCCTGGCTTCATGTTTCTAGGTGGTGGGTGATACCAGTTGCAGGAAAGGTGTTGCCTATATTGCCTGCTGAAATGCCCTTCCTGTCCGCACCTATAGCAATGCTGGCATTTGCCTTCCTGCTTTATCATAACGCCAGCATTTCCTTGAATTATAGGGGGGTTTACCTGGTATTTGTTTGGCATCATGTTGCATTATAGCAAACATTTTTAAGTCCTCATGTCTTTCTATCTGCCTCTTTCTATCTTTCTCCTCCTCTTTCAGTTTGTCTCTTTGATCATAAACAAAGTTAGCAATCCTGTGCAACTCTGTTCTTTCTAAGGTCGGCCAGTTCAAGACGAAGCGATGGAAATGTTCTTTGATATCCACAGTGGACTGGTCCATGAAGGCTGAAGCTAAAATCCTTTAGTCCTTCAGGCAGCTAAGGTCTAGATGGGCAGATGTAATAACAGGTGGACCCAAAAGGCATCAGGGTTTTCCTTTTCTCTTTGTGTTGTTTTTTGGAATTCGGACCATTTTAAAGGCTTTTTACCTATTTCCTCTAAAGCTTCTAGTAAGTTATTTTTTGCTCTTGTGTATTCATCCCAGTGATTGGTATCATTGTAGTCCCAGTTAGGGTGATGTACTGGCCATGCAATGCAGGCTGGGGCTGCCTGTCCAGGCATAATTGGTAGTTTAGGTATTTGGTCTGTTTTTTCAAATAGTTTTAATAGTTCATCTTTAGTTAGAAAGACTTGTAGCAGTTGGGTCATCTCACCCCAGGATGGATTATGACTGTCTATGTTAGATTTCAGGGTTTGAATTACTGTTTGAGGATCAGCCCTGAAAGCTGGGGTATCCTTTTTCCAGATGACCAAGTCAGAGGTAGAGAAGGGAGCATGTGTTAAAATGTATTCTAATTGTCCCCTATTTCTGCCTGACACTGGTTTGATTAAAAGGGGAGTCATAATCTGTGCCTCAGTCTTTCCTTCCAGGGAATGGGTTTCAGGTTTGTTCTGATCTTTTCCCTCGGTGAGGTCTTTGGTCCTAGCCATCTCAACCCAGCAGTATCAATAGGGTATTTGGCTGGGTTTAATGCATGTTCTAAGTGCTTTCAGGGTTTTATAATCTAAAGTACTGCTATCAAGCCAAATTTGTCTACCTGCGTCATCTCGCAATAAAGCCCACTTTTTGCAAATTCTTTTTGCTTCTTTTTTTTTCATTCCAGTCAGGACAGGCACTTGCCTTTCGTCCCAAGCCTCAAGTAATTTATCCAAGGGGGTCTCTTCCATTGCCCTCGAGCTACAACTTACCATATTTCCTGCTTGATGTGGGGATTAGTTTGGTTTAGCTGGGCTACAGCCGTCAGTTTCAGACAAAAAAGGTCTGGGAAAGGACTCTGGTTTCCCTACACACAGAGTACAGGCCCCTTTCTTTTAGGGAAACTCAACTGTCAGTTTGAAGACCCGCCCCTAAAAAATGGGGATCTCAGAGGACCGTCTGCCCCCTAGCAGCTTCAGTACAGGCCCTTCCCTACACTCAGCTGTCAGTTTTCAGATCTCCCTTAAAGGTGGGGATCTGGAAGGACCTACTCTGCTTTTTAGACAAACTATTTCCAATTTTGTTTGTCAGCAGCCGGTATGGGCCCCTTCTAAATGCACAGGGCTTTGCTTGTGGGATGCACCAGGACTATTCTTTTTCCTGCTTTTTATTTATTTCTGAACACCAGTTCCTTTTGCAGCCTGCTCGGTTTTTCTTACCTTCAGAAGGACTCACACTCCGTGATCACCCCTTGAGTTCCCAAATTCAGTGGTCACGGCTCGTTTTTTGAGCTAGTAGCTGGCTGGGGTGTGGCTGGCAATCACGGAGGAGGTGAGGTCCCACTGTTTCCACAGAGAAAACCCACAATCACATACCTGGTACATTCATGCTTCCACTCCCCTCGCTAGTAAGATTATAAATTTGAAGCGGTACTCACCTGCTTTCAAGCAGCTGTTCAGCAGAAAAGCCCAAGGACTCCCTTTACTACCCTATTCCTTCTAGGCTGGGTCCGTGGATGTTGTCCCTGGACAAAGAAGGTCCATGCTGGCTAGGTTTGGATCCACGGGCCCAGTCCAGTGGCAGGGTTGGCTGGAAAACCTTCATAGTCGCCAATTGTTGAAAGGTTTCAAAATGCCTTTCCTTCGAGGATTCGATTTTCCCACTGGGAGAGCTCTGGCGCAAGGATATGGACAACTGCTTGAAAGCTGGATCTTTTTATTTTTTCAGGAAGGTGGGGGACAGCAAGAAGTCTGCATTCCTGGGCTAGCTACTTTCGCATGGTAAGTCCCTGGTTTTTTATACCCTTTTCTCCTTTTGTGTGTGAATGTTCGTATTTGTGTTTAATGTTTCAAATCCTGTCAGAGTTTGTCTTTATTCCCGCTGGAGGGCAAACTCCGCGGGGTGCAGAAGGCAAACTCTGTGGGGTGGTTTGATTGTATTATCGGTTTTTCCTAATCTCTTTTAGCTTTACAATGGTTTTTTATATTTGTTTTGTGGCAATCTCCTGTCTGTCTCTTTTGTAATTTGTATATTTGTTGGTGTCTTTTGTCTGTTTATTTTGCTTATTTGGCATGTCCTGTGGTTGTAAGGGTTTTCTTTTCTTATTTGTCTAGTTTTCTTAATTACTTGGGCTTTTCTCGAAAGGGATTCTTTAGTACCTTTTATTTGATTCTTTTTCTTATGTAAGTTTGTTTTATGGTTGGCCTGAAGTTCCCTTTGGGCTTTTCCTGCTTGAGTGACACGACTGTCTTCATGAAGTTCCCTTTCCACAGAAAATAACACAATTTATTTTGTTTCTACTTAAAAACTGTCCCAAAGGTGCTTTTTCAGGAGGCAACTGGACTTTCTTGTTTTTCTTTTGAAGACGTTTTGCTTCTTACCCAAGAAGCTTCTTGGATGATAAGCAAAATATCTTCAAAAGAAAAGTAAGAAAGTCCAATTGCTTCCTGAAAAAGCACCTTTGGGACAACCATGACTTGGATGACTGAGAATCTCAACAGACTTTTACTTGAAAACTGCTTTTGGGCTTTGTGCTTGAAGTGGAAAAAAAGATACTTTGATTTTGGGTTTTGTTGATCAATAGATTTGGTGTTACAGAAATGGCTAGTAAATATTATATAAAAGTAAAAAGTTGAGATTTCCCATTACTACTTTATTTCACTGCACCAAAAGGAATTGAAGTCAGTGTTTTTCTTTTGTCTCTCCCCTCTCCCCTATACTTTTCTCTCTCCCCTATACTTTCCTCTTTTCTCTATGTTCATTTTTCCTTGCATTTTTGTATTTCACGCTTTGATAAACTAATAAAAAATGATTTTTAGAGACTGTTTAGCTTCAGAAAGATAACACTTTTTAGCCTTTGTTTTTCTTCTTTCTTTTTCTTTTTAAAGCTTAATGGTGAGTAAAGTTTAGTGGATAATCAATTTGAAACCAGGGAGCAATAATGTCTATCATTATGAACTTAGGGAATGTTGATTATGCAACATTAAGTTTTTTTATGCATGCCCTTGCATTAAAAAAAACCATACATAAAAAATCCATGTTGCATAGTCAAGGGTTCCTGAATTCATAAAGATGGACATTATTGCTCCCTGGTTTCAAATTGATTGTCCACTAAACTTTACCCACCAAAACTCAGAGAAAAGAAAAAAAATACAGGTTAAAAAGTGTTATCTTTCAGGAATTTGACACCCCTGATTTAGGAGGTTCTGTTTCAAGAATGGGAGAAAGCATCTTGAGTTGCCTTGAGCTGTAGATAAAGTGGTCTTTTTGTTTCAAATGTTCTGAAGTCACACAATTGTCTTTCAAACCATGGAGTTTTCAAATATATTAACCAGTAGCCCTGTGGACGTTGGTTCCAGCAGTGGCTGATTGAAACTATTTGAAGAAGAAAGGTGCATGTGGAATTGAGAAACAGTTATCATTATATTTGAATTATATTATAATGAAGCTTCAAGTCCTTCACATGTGGCAGTAAATTCGACGCAAATCTTACAAACTTGATTTGACCACAGAAGTGCAATTTCTCAAAAATCTTCCCCTGTTTTACATTAAGAAAAGATTGGTAGATCAGAAATTAAGAATAAAAATAATGACAACAAATTCTAAAATAAATGATCACCTGAAATTGATGAAAATTATTTTTCATCTTATGGCCTTTAGGAATTATGCATTTCAAGACATGTTAGTTCAAGGGTCTTCAAACTCAACAAGTTTAAGTCTTGTGGACTTCAACTCCCAGAATTCCTAACATGACTGGAGGAGGAAATCTGGGAGTTGAAGTCCACAAGTCTTAAAGCTGTCAAGTGTTTGTTCAATATTAAATTAGCTGTACATAGATAAAAAGTAAAAATAAACTTGGCCTATCAAAAATTCCTATCAGGGATTTTGAATGCTATCAAATTGGTTTGACGAGCTTCATCTGAGATTGCCTCACTTCATTTCTTTCCTGGGGCAGTCTCTCAATATCATTCCTCAACACACATTAAATGCACTAACCAATTATTCTCAATGAGAGCTCTCTACTCTTCTGGAAGTTCATTTCTAGTGTACTGTCTTGATGAGAGGTCTTAAAGCTCCAGTAACTTTGACTTTTGAACTTAGCGGATGGATATAGATCTTGGTTTCTAACCAAAACATATTCAGAGATAAAGAATAAAACTTTTCCTATAGAAACAGATTTATCAATCATGTATAGGGACCCCAGATCATATAGAAGGAAAGAAGGAAAGAAAGAGAGAGAGAGAGAAAGAAAGAAAGAAAGAAAGAAAGAAAGAAAGAAAGAAAGAAAGA
>BLBF01000020.1:1032625-1048837 GCA_015471245.1 Laticauda colubrina
AAGAAAGAAAGAAAGAAAGAAAGAAAGAAAGAAAGAAAGAAAGAAAGGAGGGAGGGAGGAAGGGAGGATCTTCTTACCAAATAAAATATCCAAATCACCACAAAATACAGCAGCCAGATTTTGAAAGGCTCTTTGTCACACAAATGAAGATCTATTTTCTTGGTTGCAAAATAAGGAATCAAAAAATATTTCATGAACCAGTTCTGAAGTAGTGGAAAACCAGTGAACAAGTGCATATTCAGTGACTTACAGAGGTCTGAACTAAATTACAGGTACTGCTCTTTTGGCAACAGCTACTTGAGAAGGATTGTAGCTATTACCATTGCTTAAAAAAGCTTTCATCTTAAGCCAGTTAAGAATGAGTAAGATTTTGGAATGGAAGCATTTATAGCAACAGGGGGTGGAATATATACATCAGATGATCATCCTTTATAAATGAGTAGGTGTGTCATCACAAGTAGGAAAGGATTGCAATAGAGCAAGCTAAAATAATTTATCCTTCTATCTGGTGAACTCAGTGTGAAGTCAGCATTATTTCTTACATTTATGTTTGTATCAACAAGGCAATAATTATAATTAATTGGGCTGTTCTACTAATAATAGAGATCCAGATTTAAAAGACATAATGCAATTTGAAGCTTAACTGGATATTACTTAGCATTTATTGGAAACTTTCCAGTAAAGACAGATTTTCCTTTTTTTTTATCCCAGACATTGATTCTTTTTGTGAGTCATATCTATCTAACTGCAATCCATACTCACTATAGTGCAATGAGGGTTGAATCTCTGCTTCTGTAAGTATAGCACTTAGCAATAGCACTTAGACTTATATATCACTTTACAGTGCTTTATGGTCCTCTCTAAGTGGTTTTTAAAGAGTTAGCCTCTTGCCCCCAACAATCTGGGTCCTCATTTTGCCCACCTTAGAAGGATGGAAGGCTAAGTCCACCTTGAGCCTGGTGAGATTTGATCTGCCAAATTGCAGTCAGATGGCAGTCAGCAGACTGCCCAGTACTGCACTCTAAGCATTATACCATTGTGGCTCAGTATACTGTAGGAACCATTTTAATAAATCTTTATTAATTATAGTATCTTCCTTGGGGTTCACTTTTTGGGGAATCCAACCTACAACAGCCATAGCCAGCAACAGTCAGTCACAAGAGCTCAAGAAAACATGCAGGCATGGAATTGCATAAAAGGATATATGTTAGGAAGTATTTTTATATTTGGATATGATTTGTGCTTACTATCTGATTTCAGCTTTCCTGTTTTAAAAAGAACTGCAAAAGTAGTAAATGCAAAGATTGGTCGCAAAGTTACTTTAAAAAAAAATCACCATTGTTATTGTTAAATGGGAACTATTGTGCTGCAAAGAATTCACATATTTTTTTATTAATTTATTCTAAATTTTATTGTACCTATTCTAGTTTTTGCATTTTCATTACTAGGTGCAATAATAGAGAATTTCCTTTTGGGAATGATTAAAAATATAATAAATAATGTAAAGAGAATGAATGCTTTTTTAATGTAAATATAGATGATAATTATGCAACTGTTTTCATCTATTAGTGCCCTAATGAGGTTCTCCCCCCCCCCGCCCAGTGCATGTAGTATTTTCAGAAGAAGATCTGTTGGGGAAGAACATATTTAATATTCTCTGTTTGCTACAGTTTAGGTAATTATCAATCTACTCTTCTCAGCTGCTACTGTTTACTTTTTCAAAGTATGTATATTAAATTCATAATAAACAAAGGGGCATATATAACCTTATCCACTTTGCTCATGGGTGGGATTCAAAATTTTTAACAACTGGTTCTGTGGGCATGGCTTAGGTCGTGGGCATGGCTTGGTGGTCATGTGACTGGGTGGACATGGAACACAGACCACCCTCAAGACAGACACACACACCAACAAACAACAAAATACCTGAAACAATTTCCTCCCCCCTCACAGCCACACATGAAACAAACAGTGCACAACATCTCAGATAAGATCCTCACCGAAGCCGAAACCAATGTCTTTTCGAAAGGATTCAACTTTGCTGTCGCTCTCAAACACATCCCCACGGAAATCATTATATGCGGAGTTGAAACCAGCCTGACCAAAACCAACCTTGATGATGCTAACAGAATCAGATTCAAAATCACCAACATCCTCTGCACCAGCAAACTACCCAAAAACAACTTATCTAAAGAAGAACAAACTGAACTACTTAACCTGAAAGAAGACACCAGCATAATGATCCTACCAGCAGACAAGGACAACGCGACAGTGGTTATGAACACATCTGACTACCAAACCAAGTTAACCAATCTACTCCAAGACCCCACATACAAACCCCTAAACACAGACCCCACCACCTATCTAGAAAAAACCACCAGATCCAAAATAAAAGCCTCTCCCATCAGTGAAGAAATCCAGCAAAGAATCATACCCAGAGAGAAATCATCCAGATGTCCTAAGCTTTATGGTCTCCCCAAGATACACAAAGAAGGAACCCCACTTAGACCAATAGTCAGCTTCGTAGGCTCACCTCTACAAAACCTAGCCAAATTTCTTGCCAAACAACTATAGCCCTATGCAGAATCCATCAACTCACACGTAAGAAACTCATTCCAGTTCATTGAGATCATAAAGAAACAAAACTTACAGCCTAGAGACCTACTAGCTAGCTTCGATGTCATATCCCTCTTCACCCAAGTGCCTATAAAAGAAGCCTTGACAGCCATCCAAAACAAATACAACCCCCCCAAGCACATCCTAGTTTTGACCAACCACTGCCTGTCTAATACATACTCACCTACAATGGACAGAAATACAAACAAAAAGAAGGAGCACCCATGGGATCACCCTTCTTACCTGTCATTGCAAACCTCTACATGGAATACTTTGAAACACACACACACACACACACACACACACACACACACACACACACACATATATATATATATATATATATATATATATATATATATATATATATGCTGTTCAGCTTCCTTCGGGTATTATCCCACGTCATTGTAGTTCTGTTAAAGTTGTAGCAACGTTTCAGCAGAATCTCATCTGCCATCATCAGGCTTCTGTATGGATGTGTGTCTCGCAGCTTTTGGTTTCAAATTCGAGGCTGGTCCATTCTGATTGGCTAGGAGCCTGGGCCTGTGTTCACTGGACTTGGAGTTTGATTGATTGGTGTTTCTGGTTTCTTCTGTCTGTTTTGTGGCTTTGATTGGCTGGCAACACTCTGTTCTTGTGTTGGAGGCTTTCAGTGCAGCTTGGCTTTGTGTGAAAGGATGGCTGTTATTCATTAGCAAGCTAGGTTTCACCTGGGTGCCTGGTGGGGGGGTGTTTGAGTTGGAGGCATCAGAGGGAGTCTGTCTGTGCTCAGGTGTTTGTCTGTTTTGTGGCATGGAGATCTTTCTATTTAACCTGCACTCTCAAATAGAAAGATCTCCATGCCACAAATCACTGCAGTTGTTCAGTGAATTGTGCAGTTATTAAGTAAATCTAGCTTCTCCCATTGACTTTGCTTGTTGGATGCCAGCTGGGAAGTGATCACGTGACAAATGGTGATCATGTGACCCCAGGATAGTTTAACTGTCATAAGTACATGCCAGTTGCTAAGTGCCCGAATTTTGACCATATAACCATGGAGATGCTGCAATGATTGTAAATTGTGAAAAACAGTCACATTACACTTTGCCATTGTGTCTTTGAATAGTCACTTAACAAATGGTTTTAAGTCAAGGACTACCTGTACAGGTAGTTCTTATTTAGCAATTACTTTATATATTGACTGCACTTACAATGGAAATAAAAAGTAATTTTTTTAAATTTACATTTCCAACCTTTGCAGCAGAGGTGATATTCAGCAGGTTCTGGCCAGTTCTGGAGAACCGGTAGTGGAAATTTTGAGTAGTTCGGAGAACTGACGAATACCACCTATGAATCAAGAGTTTACAGTATCCTTCCCCTGCCATGCCCACCAAGCCAGGCCCACAAAACTGGTAGTAAAAAATGTGAATCCCACCACTGATCCTGATCTACCTATCCCGGGTCCTTGGAAAAGACTCAATAAGCAGACAAAAATGCCAAACTAAATCTAAATATCTGGCTAACAAAAATAATAATCCCTGACTTCCAGCTTGTACCAAAAAATTGCTTTGATATCTCAATGTTGCGTAACATAATTATTAAGATATCTTGGTTATCTTAAACAAGACTTTGCAATGTAGTGTGCTTGTTTGAGGCTTGTGGTTTCACAGTAATCAGGGAAGAGACTGGGTTAATTGGCCAAGTTGAAGTTCAGCATGAACATTTATTTTAAGAAAAGGAGGCATCACTCACATAATATCTATTATGGTTGGGTTTATATTTCATAAATAAGAAAAACAAGGCTAGAACTACACAGTGGAAACTGCAGGATATTCAGAGGAATGGGAAGAATGGGGATTTTGCTTTTTTATTAAAACTATGTGCATTAGAGCTCTTATTCAGCATGCTGTTTGTAATTACTTTCTTTTTTATAAAATGGCTACAACTATCCCTTGAGATTGGGACTTTGCCTTTCATTCTGGATCTGAGTGGAAAACTAGCCCTAGACCACAGCTGTCAAACTTGCAGCCCACGGGCTGGGTGCATCACGCGCTGGCCACACCCACACCTAGTTTAGTGAAGGGGAAAAAGCCGCAATACATCACATGATGCCACCATGATCATTCGAGTTTGACACCCCTGGCTTAGACAATCTTCATCTGAGTTAAGCAATGCTATCCAGGAATATTACATGAAAACTATGTGGTAGATAAACTGATTCCCCACCCCCATACTTTTTGGCTTAATCATTAATGGAAAGAAGTTCCTCATTTATTGGCACTCAGTTGAGAAAAAATATTAAAGGACATGATACTCTTTAGTGCTGAATGGATAAGAATTTTTGTATGTTTGTTTTCACTCCTGGGCCTTCTGGACTTAACACTATTAGCTGTTTTTTTTATAGTTGAATATAATGTTTGTAATACTGTGGATTTAATTTGTAAGCCCCCTGATGAAAAATTAAACACATTCATTACAATTTCTCAGACTCAATATCTAAAGATATTGACTGTGTCAATATCAGAGTCACTATGTAAAGATATTGACTGTGTTGCTTCTACCTTCTAACAAGGACTTCTGCATGATTCTGTGGCAGTGGGACACTAAAAAAGAGATTTTAAACCGTGCGGTTTTCAGCTGCAAAATAATTGCTTGTTTCTGCTCTAGTCACAGCAATCCAAATTGGATGCAACAACTTAATTTATACAGGGCAATCATACATGGGAATGACTTGAACATTTCTAATTGCACTGTGCACATACACTTTACAAAGTTCCCAAACAATATTGATCTCCACATACCTAACATACCATACAATTTCCACCTAACTTCACAACTTGACCATTAATAAAATTATTCAATTAATATTGAAATAAAAAGATTGTTAAGTGTTTTCCCCTCTGCCCGTTCCCAATATATGGCAGTGCTTTTAGTTAATCAACTCCCTCTTAAGACAACTCTGAAAACCAATTTCCAGTTTCCTCCTGACCCCTCACTGCCTGCTGTATTACACAGTTAGTAACAGTCAGGACTCTGGGTGATGACCACCAACACCATGGTCTTCCTAAGATCAGAATAGCAATAAAACACTTTAAAAATGCATTTCACAGTTTATTCTTTGTGAGAATTGCTTCATTTGCCATGAGCTTGTTCTCCTGAGGAAAGGAGATCAAGGGCAGTTTATTTTCTCTGTTGGCATAAAAATGGTATCGTAATAGGAGAAGTCCAGCCTGTTCTTTGAACCCCACCAAAAGTGAAAATAAAGTCCTAATAAGGATTCCTGGCCTCTGACTTCTTTCTGAATAAAACTACAAATACAGTATATTTATTACTGTTCCATAACATCTCACGGTAAGAATCTGATGACATGTTATACACATCATCTTCTTTAGCATACCCAGTAAGATTCTACTTGTTTCCTTAGGGCATCAAATGGCAGCTTATCACATAATTATGAAGCAGTTGTGTCCAGTGGAGCTTGACATATATGAAGAAAAAAAAATTACATTCTTTTCACATGAAAAGCTAAGATTTAGGCAACTGGTAGTTTTTAGCCAAAACTGCCCGGTAAAACATGTATTTTGCCCATCTGCTGTGTGAAATTGGTAGTTCTTTCATGGTGTGATAATTTATTTTTCAGAAATAGAAACATTATCAGGGAAGGATGGCAGAAGTTTATCTTCCTCAATGAGAAAGAGAGTATGCAAGTCAGCTTTCTCCTATATTGTAATGGTATGTTCGAATGACCTTGAGAGACAGGAGGAAGAGGTGCAGATTGGACAATTGGCATGTGAAAAATTTCCCAGCCCTCCAAAAGAAAGGAAGTATGGGAAGAATTTCAGAAAGGACCCTTCCTAATATTCTGGAGTAAAAGGAAAGGAGGGGGGAATACTTTCAGTCTTGCAAGATTTTGTTAAAGTAATGTAACCTTATATAAAGGTGGACTTAGTATTCCTATAACTTATGCTTCTTGTCTGGACTACCTCAGAGGGCTAACATACATGCAATGGGAAAGTAAAATTAAAACATTTGGCAACCTGTAACCTTCTCTATAATAGGCTATACACATTATTACAAGATGATCCATGCTGGTTGAAAATTCTGAAAATTCCACATATTTTCAAGTAGCCAAGGTTGGGAAACATTATCCTAGTGGAATGTGATAACCATTCAAACTATAATGTGTAACTGGAGATTTGTATCTGTTAATAGTTGTGGAGTAAAGACTTGCATAAGCAGAGTTCCTCCTATTTAGAAACGTGAGCCTTTGTGTGAGAGAGCTGAAAGGTTATTCTCTCCCCTCCGGTGTTGGTTTCATCCAATTGTCCACAGCATGTTCTTGAGCTGGAAGACCTTTGGTGAATGGTTTGATCTTGTGAATGAAGATGAATATATGTGCCCCAGGATAATGTTGCAGGATCTAATCTGAGTCAATCACCAGGACCAAAGGTTTACTCTTCCAAGGCTTTGAGCTCATGCTGCAGCTTGTCATCAGGGAATTAACTTCTCTCTCTACAGTGCACATATTCTGGAGAGAGAGAAAGTTTCCTGATGATGGACTCTAACATAAGCTTGAAAACTTGAAAGAATAAATCATTGATCCTGGTGATCGACTCAGATTGGGTCCTACAACAGTCTGTCCTCTCCAACAGTCAGAACTCTGCAAAAGTAGGTTGAGAAGAATACTGAGGCAAAGAGCAGTGAAGCAACATGATCCAATTTTTTCATCATGAGAAGTGAGTGGCCCATTGCTTCATGAAGCAACTTTGTAGGGTTGGCCAGTGCAAACAATGTAGAAGGTAAGCATCCTTTCATGGCTTTACATAACTCGGTTGTGTTGGCTTCCTGCTGACCAGTCAGGAACCAATAAGCTCTTTAGAATTCAGAAGCAATTGACTCAAACCAGAATGAAATGTCAAAAAGATGTCATTGAGTAAATATTAGGAGTTTATAGAGAATTCTGGGAGTTGAAGTCCACACGTCTTAAAGTTGCCAAGGTTGGAGACCCCTGTCCTAGGACATGTACCATATTTTTTGTTCTATAAAATGCTCTGGATTAAAGATGCACATTAGTTTTAGAGGAGGATGTTCTGTATATAAATAGTAAAATCCAAATATCCCATTCTGATTAGTCACTAAAAACTAATGGGGAGAGGTTCAAAAAGAACCAATCCCCAAAGCCGCACAAAGGCAGCAAAATCAAATGAATGTCATTGGCTACAAGCTGGCAGACAGAAAAGTATAAAAGGGCTGTCGCGGCTTGAGCCAATGTTCCGTTTTGCAACTGTACTGTAAATAAAGACTTGTTGTTGGAACCCGATCTACCTCACGTTTTTCCGGACGGAACACTGGCGACGAAGGTGGGATCATCCTAAACACGAGACAGAGCATGCGGTGACAGACAAGCCAGACAAAGAGAAATGGCCGGAAACAATGCGCCGCCCACACCCTTCAACCCCAATGAAGAAGATTGGGAATCTTACGTAGACCGCTTCCAGATGTACCTAGAGAGCAATGAGATGGAGGAAATCTCAGACCAACGAAAAAGAGCCGTCTTCTTGACACACTGTGGGCCCGCGATTTTTAAAATGGCCAAGGCTTTGGCAAAGCCCCGAGATGTCAAACAACTGATGTGGACCGAGCTCCAAAGAACATTAAAGGCCCACTATGCACCAGTGGTGTCAAACTTGATAAAGCGGCACGAGTTTTATCGGAGAGACCAGAAAGAAGGCGAAACCATCACCGATTTTGTAGCCGCACTACGCCAAATAGGGGGAGCGTGCGAGTTTCTTAACTTAGATGAAGCGATGCGGGATCGAGTGATATTGGGGCTAAGAGACTCAACCATACAGAGCAAGCTACTGAACAAACCCAACATATCAGTAGCTGAAGCTATTGCAGAAGCCTCGGCTGCTGAAGCCGCCAAAAAATCGGCAGATAAGATGAAACAAATGAATGCAAGTAATGATGAAAAAAGCCCGGCCAGAGGAAAAAAACAACCTCCCACAACCACCCATTACGAAGAACTCAAAGAGACATCAGAATCCGAGGAGGAAGACGACGAAATCCACTGCCTATATGCTAACAAGAAAGGGCGCGAAAATAGAAATCGGTGGGAATGTGCTGGCTGCGGGGGAAACCATCCTTGAGCCGATTGCAGATTCCTCGATGCCATTTGCAGAGCATGCAAAAAAAGGGGGCATATCGAGAAAGTCTGCAGAAACAAAAAGAATTACAGCCCAAAGAGACGAAAGGACTCCCCAACAAAACCTGAGCCAAGACTCTCCAAGAGAAAGTGGCAGCGAAACAGGCAAGCCACTAACCAGGAGAAAGCATACCAAACTTTCACTATTGGAAGCGCTCAGATGGAAAGCGGGAAGAAAGTAAAAATAGTTGTAAAAATCGAAGACAGCCCCTGCGAAATGGAAGTTGATTCTGGATCGTTCCTATCCATGGTGTCGTGGGACACCCTCAAAAAACTAATTCCAGACATCAAAATTAAGGAACTCCAGAGACAAAAACTAACCCTCAAAGATTATCAGGGAAACCGAATTCCTGTAATCGGCCTGGGACATTTTCGAATCGCTTACAGGCAACATGTCGCAGTACTACCATTTACAATAGTCGACCGAGATCGACCAAGCCTCCTGGGTATCGAATGGTTCACACCATTGGGCATCGGGATGACCGGAGTAGACCGGGTGGCCGCAACTGACTGGGAAGAAGACCTAATCCGAGAATTCCAGGACGTCTTCAACAGCTCCCTAGGCAGGTATCGGGGAACCCCCATTTCGTTTAGTCTAGACCCACAGATAACCCCTAAAAGACTAAAGGCCAGACGGGTTCCTTTTGCTTTAAAAGAAAAAATAGAGGAACAATTAAATAAATTGATAGATCAAGGGGTTTTAGAACCAGTCGACCACGCAAATGGGAAACACCAATTGTGACACCAATTAAGCCAGATGGGTTGGTTCAAATCTGTGGCGACTACAAGACTACCCTGAACCACGCGTTGCAACAGAGCGCGTACCCGGTGCCAGTTGTGCAACACCTACTGCACTCTCTTGGGGGAGGAAAGGTTTTCGCCAAACTAGACCTGGCACAGGCGTACCAACAGCTCCCAGTAGACCCCTTAACGGCAGAAGCACAAACAATTGTGACTCACAAAGGGGCATTCAAATGTAACAGACTCCAATTTGGAGTAAGCGTAGCCCCAGGCGTTTTCCAGAGCCTCATGGAATGCCTGTTAAATGGCATAAGAGGGGTCGTGCCATACTTTGACGACGTCCTAATTTCAGCCAAAGATGCAACACAACTTAAAAAAAGACTCAAAGAGGTCCTAAATAAATTCAGAGAATCTGGCCTTAAAGTAAAGAAAGAAAAGTGCTGCCTAATGACTGATCGTGTTGAGTTTTTAGGATATTTAATTGATGGAGAGGGCATACACCCCACTGAAAAAAAAATAAGAGCTATAAAAGATGCACCAGAACCAAAGAATAAAACTGAGCTGCAGGCATTTTTGGGACTGATAAACTTTTATAATGTGTTCATACCCCAAAAAGCCACAATAGCGGAACCATTGCATTGATTACTGGACAAGAAAACAATTTGGACATTAGAGGGCTTAGAGAAAAAAAAGCTTTCCAAGGAATAAAAGACTTATTAACATCAAACACCGTTCTTATTCAGTTTAGCAACACACTGCCATTGATGGTGACCTGTGACGCCTCGCCATTCGGAGTCGGTGCCATCCTGAGCCACCAATTGCCTGATGGGAGAGAGGCACCCATCGCATACTATTCTAAGACCCTGTCCAAAGCCGAGCGTAATTACAGCCAGTTGGACAGAGAAGCTCTAGCAATTGTCGTCGGAGTGAAACGCTTCCACGAGTACCTATATGGAAGAACTTTTCAAATCGTAACAGATCACAAACCGCTACTAGGAATTTTGGTGGGAAACAAACCCACACCGAATATTCTGTCCCCACAAATGACTAGATGGTCAGAGTTCCTGGCAGCCTATTCCTATACTCTGACACATTGCCCAGGGAAACAAATTTCCCATGCAGACGCTTTGAGCAGAGCACCATTGTCATCAACAGAGGAAGACCCGGCACCAACGATGACAGCATTACAGATAGAGACTTGCCCCGATCTACCCATACCTGCGAATGATGTCGCCAGAGCCACCGCAAAAGACCCATTGACTGCCCACGTACTTAACTGGGTAGGTAAAGGCTGGCCGGAAAACCAAAAAACTGAGAACTTTAAACCTTTCCGGACCAGACAAACTGAACTCTCAATCCAAAAAGGTTGTTTATTGTGGGGTGATCGGGTAATTATTCCTAACAAATTACAAACCAAGGTACTGGTTATGCTTCACGAAGGCCACCCGGGAATAGTTAAAATGAAAAGCCTTGCTAGAAGCTACATTTGGTGGCCGGGTATAGATAGAGACATCAAATACTGGGTAAACTCGTGCAATAAATGCCAAAGAATCAGGCCGTCCCCGCCAAAAGCACCCATAAGAGACTGGGAAACCCCAAGAGGCCCCTGGTCACGAATCCACATCGATTTTGCGGGTCCTACCAAGGGGCATACGTTTCTGATGGTCATGGATGCATACTCTAATTGGCTGGAGGTAAAAAATATGCCATCTATGACAACAGAAACCATTATAAAACAACTTGACAAACTCTTTGCAACCCATGGCCTACTGGACGTCCTAGTGTCTGACAACGGGCCACAATTAACCAGTCTACAATTCGAGCAATACCTAGCCTCCCTAGGTATAAGACATGCCCTAACCGCACCGGCCCACCCGGCTGCAAACGGTAGGGCAGAGAGAATGGTCAGGTTTACCAAGGAGGGTTTAGAAAAAATGGACACTGGGGATGTCCAAAATAAAATAAATCGATTGCTCACCCTCCAACATATCACACCCAGTACTACAACCAACAAAACCCCAGCAGAATTACTAATGGGAAGGAAACTAAGGTCGCATCTAGACAGATTGCACCCAAATTTCACACCAATCCCCCCCAACTCCTCCACTCGATGCAGGACCTTTGCAATAGGCGACTTAGTTTACGCAAAAAATTTTACTGGGGACCCATTATGGCTACCCGGACAAATTACACAAATAACAGGCCCCAAATCCTACCGACTAACGGTAGACGACAGCAGGGAATGGAAGTGGCATATAGACCAGCTTCGCTCCCGAAACATAGAACGAAATGCAAACACACAACCACACATAGAAAAACACAACGAAATTCAAACCAAAGAAGGGGGGGAAATGCGAGAAATCAATAAAGAACCATTTAAATTAAACTCCGAAAACAATAATAATCAAAAAGAGCAAATAAAAGACTCATTGTTTGAAGAAATTTGCGAGAAGAGTCCATCTGAAGGGGCCAGCCAGGCCAGCTCGACCTGCCCAGAGGAAACGGGAGGGAGCGGCAAAACCGCCGGCCTAAGGAACTCAGGCGGCAGTAAAATGGCTGACTCACCCTTCCAGAGGGTTCCATGGAGAAGGACGGAAGACACAGCAATCCCATCTGAACCAGTCGAAGTCTCCAACAATAATGAACCGTGCAAGTCCATTCGAGTCAAGAGAAGCCCCACCTACCTGCGCGACTACTTCACCACGTAGGACTGAACTAAGAGGGGAGGGGTGTTCTGTATATAAATAGTAAAATCCAAATAACCCATTCTGATTTGTCACTAAAAACTAATGGGGATAGGTTCAAAAAGAACCAATCCCCAAAGCCGCACAAAGGTGGCAAAATCAAATGAATGTCATTGGCTACAAGCCGGCAGACAGAAAAGTATAAAAGGGCTGTCGCGGCTTGAGCCAATGTTCCATTTTGCAACTGTACTGTAAATAAAGACTTGTTGGAACCCGGTCTACCTCGCGTTTTTCCGGACGGAACAGAGGAAAACAAGAAAAAAAAAATTGTTGTAACTATGTATCATTTATGTGTTTGCAATTGTATATCAATGCAACTATGGATCATTCAGACATTTCAACATTGTATCATTTCACGTGTAATCATTAAGCTTCTGTCTTCTCAGTGACCTTTTACAGGGCACGTACAGGGACAAGGAGTCAAACATTTGCAGAAATGGTTTATTCACTTGGGATTACATTGTCTGGCATGCAGCTTGGTAAAGAAGTAATATCCTGATCAAATATAATTCCTGCCATCCTGTCTGTCCTGATATCCTGCTGTTTTCTGAGTCATTGTTAAATTTGTATATTCCGTCTGACCTAGGCTTAACCTAGGTTCTGAACAAACAATCACCCTCCTTTGAATGAGCATAATAAAAGAGCTTGTACCCAGCCATTCTGGGCGCACTCATCTCGAGGAACTTCGCCTCCTGTCGTTTCTCTCTCCTTCGCTCCCTGTCATGAGACGCCCATCTGATGCGGGATAGCAGATACCGCAAAAAATCTGCCCCTGCTTCCCAGCATCCATCCGGTATTCATCTGCAAAAATCCTTGCAGCAAACAGCAAACATCCTGGTCAGCTTGAACACATTATTGCAGCCACAGCACATGACTTATCAAGGCTCCACTCTGTTGCATCCGGCACAAGTCAACTGAGCTGAGCTGCTACTGCTGCTGGGGAATTCTGGAGTTTTTGCTGCCAAGCAGCTGATTGGCAGTTGAATTGACCTCCAGGAATACTGCTGATCAGCTGTTTTAGTTGGTGGGAATGACCACCACTGCTTATTGCCACTCATTTGCCATTGCCCATTTGCTACTGCCCATCGGCAGTGAACAGGCAGCAGCAATCGGTAGTGAATGGGCAGCAATGATAGGAAGCAGCGGTGGTGTTAACGTAATTCCCCGTTAGGAGAATGAGCGCATACAGGGAGACGTATAGAGAGTAGTGCTGGAATAATACACACAGAGCACACAGATACACTGTACAGTAAATGTAGGTTTTTACTTCCAGAAAGGTTTAAGCAAAGTCTAGAATAAGCAATCCAAAGTCATTCACAAGTAAATCAGTCAGTTTTCAATCCAGGAATAATTCAGTAACAAAGTCCAGTGTTAAAAAAAACAACCCAACAACAGTTCAGTATCAGACTTACATCAAATCCAGGAATATCAGTCAATTAAGAAAAATGGAGGAATGGCAATACTTTCCAACAGAAGGAAACCGAGATACACTCTCTTCTGAGAATTAGGCTAAACAACCCAGATTTCTGGCTTCATCTTATGGCCATTTGAAAAATCACACCCAATTGCAGTTTTTAGCATGCTCTTAAAGAGATAGTATTAAAATGTCTACCTGGTTTATATATTTCTAACCCAAATACCTGTTAGGTGACTTATATTCCTAACAGGTGGGGATCCCCACCATCTAGAACAGCTGATCGGCAGTATTCCGGGAGGCCGACCCAACCACCAATCAGCTGCTTGGCAATGAAGGCTCCAGTGTTCTCCAGCAGCACATCAACCCCCTTCCCCCCAGCCACAATATTTGCTCTATAAGATACATATCCACCCACTTTTGTGGGGAGGAGTGCATCTTATAGTATGCAAAATACAGTATATTTGCCTTCATTCATGAAAACATCTTCTCATTCTTCCTGCCTAAGCATCCTTAAGATGCCAGTATACCTTTAATTATTACCTAGACAAGATCCCGGACAAGTTTTCTTGGCAAAATTTTCAGCAAGATTTGCCATCGCCTTATTCTTCTCAAGGCTGAGAGTAAGTGACTATCCCAAGAACACCCAGCTAACTTTATGCCTAAGGCAGGACTAGAATTCATAAACATAATGTTTAGCTTGGTGCCTTAACCATTCCAGCAAAACTGGCTCTGAGGACATCAGAATAGCTATGAAAATTTTAGGTATACCCATAGATAGCAGTGGACTCAGCTAGCAAAACCGACAAAAACATAAATATTCAGATTATTATCTATTTTGATGCAGTGATAGGAAAACACTGAGAGCCAGGAGTGAATCATTTCTACACTGAACAGCCATATATTAAATATGGCATGGAGTTTTGAATATAACAGATCAGTACAGAGTGCTGAAGTAGCCTTTGCTTCAAGTCAATAATTAAGCAATCTTTAAGGCATTTTTTTCATGAAAATACTAACTACTTTTTAATGAAATTGTGATGCACCCATGTTTCTATAAAAATTTTAACAGTACACATTGTGCACAATGAGAAAATCTGCAAGTCTTTTCCTTGACACTACCTAGTTGCTAGGCAGCATGAGAGCAGAGATCCTAAAAAGTCAGCAGCTTCAATCACCTCTGCTTATATATTTTTAGGACACAGGGAATATTAACCTTCAAGGCTATACTTTTTTATTGCAATAATAGTATCACATCAACACAGGAACAAGTTAAAAAATATTATTAATTTTGAAATGCACAGTTTACTATTTATTCCAAGCTGCTATACATTATTTGGCCTTTTTTCTTTATAGATGTTTTTTAATACATATTTTAATATAAATTAATCTCTGTATCATCTGACTTGGCCTTTGATTGCTATTTCAATTAGGGCTCCTGTAGCTGGGCTGCAAAAAGAAAATGGATGGCTACTATTTAACAGCAGAGAAATAAAGAAAACTTTTTGTTGCTATCTAGTAGGTTGCATTTATTGCAACTTCTGCTCTGTAGCCTTAATATTTATTTAATTAAAAAAACACCTCTGCATGTGACACATCTATATTATGTAAATCACAGTCTGTGAAGGTTGTGCATGTAGCTACCCATAACTGGGTACAAGTGTAAATGTTTAAAGTATAAATAAACATACAGTACAAGAATAATGTAGTGAGACAAGAAAAAACCAGTGGACAGAGCAAAAACCTTCACCATCCTACTAGCAGACAAAGGTCAAAGCACAATTATTATGGACAGATCACAATATACACAAAAAGCCGAAGAATTACTGGAAGACAAAGAAACCTACATCCTGATTAAACCATTCAATACAGAAATTAGATAATGTATCAAGAGAACCCTTAGTGACCTTACAAGAAAGGTGAAATGACAAAAGAAGAACAATGGTGGGTGAAAAGTGGACACATTCTCCCACTCTTTAATGCATGCCCCCAAACCTCTCTATCCAATTGCATCATTATCAGGGACCACAACCTACAACATTGACGAAGAACTGACAAAAAGCTTGGACATCTAACAGAGGGAGCAAATATTCTATTAACTCTATAGTGTCTCCAAAAGATCAAAGACCTAGATAGTAGAAAATGAGGTCATGGTTTCATTCAATATCACAGTACTCTTTACACCCATAGACTCAGAATTAATGTTGGAATCCATGGCAGTACTACTACACTACTACCTGATCTAACCAAATAAACTAAGATTGAAATACCCAGAATCAGGGACTTCATGAACCTTTGCCTTACTATCTACTTGCAATTTGATGAACAAATATACCAACAAATCAGAGGAACACCCACGGGATCACCACTTTGGATACATAGCGAAGAGTGTAATGCAATGTCTAGAAACTATAGCATTCCTATGCATATAACCCAAAGTATGGATCTGGTATATAGATGACACCTTTGTCATAATAAAAAAGAAACAACTAGATAAGACACAAGAAATTATT
>BLBF01000020.1:1061998-1092696 GCA_015471245.1 Laticauda colubrina
CTGTAAGTGGGAAGGGAGAGGAAAAGAATAAGAACAGGATTTGGAAGGAGGAGATAGCCTGGAATCTAAAGAATCTTAAGGGCCTGTCACATTGGCCGACGGATGCAAAATGTTTGTAAAAAGGACACAGCGGACGAGAAAATGTTCCATCTGTTGTTATCCGCTCTCAAAAGTGCCCCGAATTTGCATAACCAGAGCGGACAACAACGGAAAGGAACGGATGGGGGGATGACATAGCCAGGATGGAAAGCGGATGCTCAACAGAAGCCTAGCGGATGGAAGTGGATGGGAGCGGATGGCACATCCGCGGGGCTTCCGGGGGAGTACAGTGAAGTGGATGCGCAACGGAAAGAGCGGATGCAGAGCGGATGCCAAGTGGATACAGCGGATGCAGAGCGGAGGCCTAGCGGATGCCTAGCAGATGCCTAGTGGATGCCTAGCGGATGCCTAGCGGATGCAGAGCATTCACTGCGCATGCGGGGAGGATGCAGAGCATCAGCCCCGCGGATATAAAGGGAAGCAGCTCGCAAGCAGGTCACCATTCAGAGGAAAGACCTGCTGCCAGACACAGCTCCAGCCAGCCAGACAGACAGCACGCCAACAACCTAACAACCATGGGGAAGAAGAGGAAGTCTGTGGCATCTGCTGCCAGCCCTGGCAAGAGGGACAGGGCCACCATCCCACCCCCTGGCCCTGACTCTGCTTCTGCTGGGGCTTCTGCTGCTCGGGCTGACTCTTCTGGTGCTGGAGCTTCTGCTGGCGCTGCTCCTGGTGCTGGTACTTCTGCTGGTGCTTACTCTATTGGTGCTGCTCCTGGTGCTGGTGCTTCTGCTGGTGCTTACTCTGCTGGTGCTGCTCCTGGTCCTGCTGGTCCTGCTGGTCCTGCTAGTGCTGCTGGTGGTCCTCGTGCTGCTGATCCTGCTGGTGCTCCTGGTCCTGCTGGTGCTGCTGGTGCTTACTCTGCTGCTGCTGATCCTGGTCCTGCTTGTCCTGCTGGCGCTGCTGGTGCTTACTCTGCTGGTGCTGCTCCTGGTCCTGCTGGTGCTGCTGGTGCTGCTGGTCCTGCTTTTGCTGCTACTGTTGTTGTTTCTGCTGCTGCTGATGGTGGTGTGGAGGAGCAGCCACTACAACCTCGAAGCCCCTCTAATGAAGGCCCAGATGGCCCTGCCAGAGGGAGGAAGAGGCATACATGTGAACGAGAATGGGAGAGGAGGCAGTACTCCATCAAAGGGGAACATGAGGATGAGGTGCTGGAATGGCTGAGGGAGAACGAGTATCTTTGGCGGAAGGGACACAGGCTCTATCGAGATACCAAGAGGAAGCAGGCTTCTTGGAGAGAGAAGGCGGAGAGCCTGGGCTACACTTCGTAGGTGCTCCTCGGCTGGTGGAAGCACATGCACACCTGGTACGGGAAGCTGCACCTCAAGAAGTCTGGCCAGGCCATGGTCAAGCTGATGGACCAAGAGACCTACGTCATGGCCAAGTGCAGCTTCTTGGAGGGTGAGAAGTGCCACCGAGGAGCTGCCCCTCTCACAACCCTCTCTCTCAGGCAGCCCGCAGAAAGCCAGTCCTCTTCTGGCCAAGAGTCAGCTCCTGTGTCCAGGCAGGTATCTGTGGAGCGTGCCACAATGGAGACCCCCCCCCGACAGCTGCACTACCTGTGACGGAGCGTGTGGAGGACCCCCTGACACAGTGGGAGCAAGGAGAGGGCACTTCCACCAGAGACCAACCCACATCTACCCCCAGCTCCACCTCCACAGAAAGCAGGCAGAGAGGTAGACCGGAGGGGCAGAGCCACACTGTCCTGGTGGAGATCAGGGACACCATCAGAAGCAGCGTAGATCTCCTCTCTCACCTGGTACACACCGACGTCCCATCCTCCAACCGCAAGCCCTTCCTCACCTACGTCAACCAGACCCTCATGAACATGTTGGAATCACAGTACCAGGTGATAAAGGACAGGATCACCGGTCTTCTTCACAACCCTCCAGACTCAGTTGAATCTGTTCCCACCCAGTCCAGGCCTGCTCCTCCACCCCAGGTGATGTCACTGCCATTCCAAGGCTTTCCAGAGGCCCTCACCTGCCAAGGCTACGACTAGCAGGAGCTCCAGCAGCACAGGCAGCCCTTCCCAGACCAGGCAAAGATAAATCGGACGCCACCAATGCCACAGATGCCACCGATGCCACAGATACCACCCATGCCTCACCTCTCTCACCTGCAGACCAGACATCCCCACAACACTGCTCCTTCCTCCACCCCACAGCCAAGCCCGGCCTCAGAACATCTGTCATCGGTATTGGGGCTGACACCCCATGTCCTCGAGGAAGGGGCTCTCAACATCACAGGACTGAGCCAGGTCTCTGAGAGCTTCCTCCACACACCGTCCCCTGTTGTCCTCTCGGGGCCAGGCACCCCAATAACACCTCACACCAGCACTCCAGCAGCAGCCATCTCCACAGCACCTGGACCCTTCAACCCTGAGACTGGGCATGCCTCAGAGTGACGAAGAAGAGTGCCAGAGACTGGGTGGCTACCTGTTGACTTTAGCTTTGCTTGGGACACTTGGGTCATTTTGCTTTTATAGCTTGTTATTAATAAAGATTATCTTTGCTTCACACACTTGCTTCATTTATTTTATGAAATAAAGTTTTGGTGGAAACTTTTAGAAATGGTTTAAGCCTTTGCATGCTTGTGGGATGGGTAAGGATAGCTGTGGGATGGGCAGGGATACCTTTGGGATGTGTAATAGCTATGGGATGTGTAATAGCTATGGGATGAGTAATAGCTATGGGATGGGTAATAGCTGTGGGATAGATAAACCTCCAGTGCAAGCATAGTGGGACTGTATGGTCCACCCTCCCAGCTGCCACACCTATGGTCCTTCATTATCAATAATAATGTAATCATTGATCCACACATTTCAAAATAAACATAACTCTTTATTAAATGCCCTGTTCATTGTAAGGCCACTCAACATACATGGCCCAATCTCATCCATGTGATGAGACAGGCTGAAGGAAGCATCCATTAAGCATCTACCATCCTGTCTTGCTACTCCACTGCTCCAGCTGGGGAGTTGCACCAGTGTTTCAGGAGGTTGCGCTGCTTCTTCCCTTCACATGAAGCTCTGTTGGGGCCTTGCACATCCACAGTATCTGTCAGGTTTTGCCCTTGCCTCCATTCCCCAGGCTCCATGTCCCCATTGCCTTGTTGGAGGTCCACAAGCCTGTTCTGCAAGACTGGGTAGCGGGTGCGCATGAGATTGTGCAGGGTGCAGCAAGCTTCCACGATCCTCCTCACGGTCTGTGGGCGATGCTGCATGGTGGTGAGAAGTACCTGGAACCTGCTGGCCAGGATGCCAAAGGCGTTCTCCACCACCCGCCTTGCCCTGGACAGCCTGTAGTTGAAGATCCTCTCTTCATGGGTGAGGCATCTGGAGGTGTAGGGTTTCATGAGGTAAGTTCTGAAGGAGAAGGTGCCATCCGCCACGATGAAGGAGGGCACATCTTGTGTGTCGTTGGGCAGTGGGTCTGGATCTGGGAAGCCCATGATGAGGTTGCATTCCAGCCCCTCCTTGAGGTGACTGGCATGTATATCTGGGCATCTGAAGATGAGCCGTTGCCTGAAGCATCGATGTACATGAACTTGTAGTCAGCATCGACCATGGCAAAGAGGATGATGCTGAAGAAGCCCTTGTAGTTGATATGAGTGGACCCTGACTTGGCTGGAGCTTTGCAGGCCACATGCTTGCCGTCTATGGCTCCAACGATGTGGGGGAAGTTCCACCTCTGATACCACTGCTCTGTAACTTTCTTCCATCTTTCATCAGTGGAGGGGCACTGGAGGAGCTCCTCCAGGTATTCTTCAATGGTGGCCTGCACCACTTCTCTGACCACAATGCTGTTGGTGTTGTGTGGCACCCTCCAGCCATACTGCATGCTCCTGTAGGTGGTCCCTGAGGCCAGGTGGTGCAGAGTGAGTGCCACCTTGAGCCCAGGTTCCAGGCTGGGCCCGAAGTTGGTGTTTGTCTTGGTCAACCTGGGTGTCAGCCACTGCACAACTTCATCAAACATGGCTGGAGGCATCCTCATGAAGTTCTGGAATGCACGAGGGTCTTCGTTCCTCAGCTCCACCATCACCTTGTTCTAAAGTCCATACTCTGCTCTTCTCGCGATCCATCTTTGGACCCAGACACTTCTTGTACGCCTCCTTTTCTTCGCGTAGAACAGGTGAAAGAGCCTGTAGATGGCTTCGCACTGTTGTAGAATGATGGTGGCTACCAAAAGGAGTGTGTGATGATCCATGGTGGAGATGACTGGATGCTGTGGAAGAGCCAGATGAAGGCTGAAGAGGTCTGCACTGCACGGCTGCTGGACTGAAAGTGAGATCCAGGTGAGTTCCTCCCTCTTTTTATGGGAAATTTAGGTTTTCCACTCGGTGTCCTTTTGCATCCTCTAGGCATCCTCCAGACATCCTAAATATCCGAGATACGTCCCCTCTGCGAATGTTTTTAATGTTTTAATGCTTTGTATGCGAACTGCATCCACTTTCATCCTTTCTCAGTCCATGCTACTAACGCTGTGTGTCCATTCCGCGTCTGTTTCGCTTCCTCCCTGTGTCGGTTTTCTGCTGCAGCGGATGTGAGTTGCGCGGATACGCAGCGGATTCCTAGCGGATATAGCAGATGCGTAACGGATGACGACGGACATATAACGGATGTTCCCCGTATGCATTGCAGATGCAGAATGGACACGTTGGATACATTTTCCACTCAAAAAGTTTTGTGCAGCTCAAAACTTTTTGAGCGGATGAAATGTCAGTAGACGGATGCTGGATGGATGGAGAGGATGAAAAACAGAGGCAGTGAGTACAGAACAGTAGCATCGCGTTAACCAACGGATGGCAAGTGTTTCTCTCCGTTTTACATCCTCTTTCCATCCATTGGTGCTTTGTGACAGGGGCTTTAAGTTAAATTTTAACAGGACTGCTAAAAGATACATTTTAACTGGAACTTTGTAACTAAATACTAACCCCAGGAAGAGAAAGTGAAAAAAGGAAGAAGGTGTCAAAAGCTATCTCTTTTCTTGTGGTAATCTTGAAATTTAGCAGGCCAAATATATCAGTTGTGATTAAATACATTCTTTATGGGTCAGTTTTTACAAGATATTTTTGTGATATTCAGGAGAGGGTGAGAGAAACCTGGCACTTGGTTAATTTATAATTGATACATGTCAAAATATGTCAGATCTGTGTAATTTTTGAAACTGGTAAAAAGGAGGCAATTGAGTCTTTTTTTATGGGTTTTATTATTCCGCAGCGCCATCTAGAGTTAAACTGAAGTATTTAAATCTACTTGCAACTTGTTTACCAGTTTAAAAAAGGAATCTAACTTGCATATAAAATAGCACAGTATGTATGTCTTGTGGGGCAGAAAATAAAAGAAATAAAATGAGGAATCCTGATTATGAAGTTAATGTTTTTCTTCCTTTAGCGAAATTGTTATTGGTTTATTTACGAGACATTTTGAATCTGCTAAAATAGAGATGTGGTTGATAAAATGGAATGATAAATTAGGTCCGTACCATTTCTCATGCTGCTTCTGTACTCTTCAAATATCAAATGAATCAGGACAGCTCATATTACAAATATTGCATTAATTTTCATCTTCAGGAAGAGATTCTTTTGGTGCAGGAACTTAATATTTTCTGGCTCAAAGTTCTCCAATTTGGCACTTTATATTTTCAAACTGCAAATCCCAGGATACTTCAGTTCCCATGAATGCTTCCCTAACCCATAACTGCTTCCCTAATCCATCTATTAAGCCAGCTATAGACCTAATATATCTGAAAGATACCAAGGTTGTATTACTAAAATGTGATGATAGATACCATATGTCTTTCATTTTTTATCCAATTTCTATCCTGCTGCTATTTAGGTCAGACTCTCACCAACACACTGTAGCAGAGGTGGTATACAGCAGGTTCTGACCAGTTCTGGAGAACCAGTGGGAGAAATTTTGAGTAGTTTGGAGAACCAACAAATACCACCTCTGACTGGAGATTTTACAGTATCCTTCTCCTGCCACGCTCACCAAGCCACACCCACAGAACCTCTAGTAAATTTTTTTGAATCCCACCACTGAACTGTAGTAATAATAGATTAAATATAAAACCCTATTCAAAACCAGCAATTAACATATCAATCTTGATTGTCAACTATCCACCTGCAAAAATTCTTTGGAAGAGAAGAGTTCCATCTTTAATATTTTTCTGAAACACTGGGAACACAGGGAATTGCCTGATTCCTAAATGATGGCTGTTCCATAGAACAGAAGGGATCGCTGTTGCCACCATAGAATGCTTCATTCACCTTACCTTAAGGCAGGGATGTCAAACTCAAGGCCTGAGGGCCACATCCGACCTGCGGAGTGTTTAAATCTGGCCCATGGGGCTGGCCTGGAAATAGCAAAGGACTGGCCTATGGCAGTCAAAATGGGGTGGGGGAGGCTGCATTCACCCCATACCCCATTTTAGTCAGCAAGGTGCTGCAGGAGGCTATCCAAGCTGAAAATGGGGCATGGGGGGGCTTGTATAGCCCCCCCCATGACATATTTTAATTGGCAGGATGCTGCAGAAGGCGTCCATCCTGACTCCCCCCTCCCCCAAGCCGGCCTGTGGAGGAAAAGTACAATGCTGATCCAGCCCTTGAAGAAATCCAGTTTAACACACCTACCTTAAGGAGATGAGAGGGGTTTTTTTTCCCACAGTGTTGGTATTAAGCAAGTGAATTCTGTTTCAATGCCAGTGATATCTATGGATTTGTGGATCAAAGTCAGCACATTATTTTGTATATAGTTGTAGGAAAGCAATGCAGAGCCCAAAGCAGAGTTGTGTTGTGTTCCTGACATCTAGTTACAGATAATAAGTAGGTTGTAGCTGGAGCTTCAACAGAGTCTTTAAAGGAAGCCCTATGTAGAGTGCATTGCAGTGGTTCAGTCAAGGTGATGACAAGGGTGCGAATCTGTACTTTGTTTTCTGCGTAGGGTCAAAATGGTGCCCCTCTCCAATTTAGGTAAAAACTCTCCTGACCATGGCTTCCATCTGTCCATATAGTAGCAGCCTTGAGTTCAAGAAGACCCCCTAAGACAGCAGGTAGCAGGAGATTGCTACCGCTTTAAGAAACCACACTTTCAGCAGACAGGAAACTTGAGCAATCAACAGAAATTCCATTATGTATGATCAATGACACAGGCTTGCCAGCTAAATATCTTACAAGGGAATCTTTCCTAAATTTATAATACCCTGTTTCTCCAACAATACGGCCTCCCCCAATAGGAAGTCCCAGCATGTTTTATAGGCATGAAATGAAATTAAGCCCCTCCCCCAAATTAAGGCCTATATTAAAACATTCGAAATGGGGGGGAATGGTGGGGGGGGGCTTGCCGTTAGGAAGTACTTTTGTTGCACACCCAGATATGGTGCTGCCTGCATTGACACCGATACGAAGTGCCCCATCAATATCCAAGCCATTGCCGCCCGCCCGCCCGCCCAAAGATGCAAGGGGGGGGTATTAAGTCACCCCTGAAAAGACAGCCTAGCCATTTTTTCAGGGCTCAAAAAAAAATAAGACCCGGCCTTATTATATGAGAAACACGATAGTTAGACCAAGATGGTACATCTTTTGCTATGTTGGGGAATCCTTTATATTAACAGTAATGAAGGGATGCTCTTTATGAAAGTGTTTAAAGCTAAAGGTCATATTTTTAGAATAAGTGCTACAAAATATTATAAGTATGAATAAGTAAAGGTATATTCCCTTCCTTTTAGACAGAAGGGTAGGGTGGGGAGACATTCTGAATTTTTTCGATGAACTGTGCTGAAAACCGCGTCACCCTTTCCCTTTAACATTGTTTTCCAGCATAGGCAGTTAAATAAACACATGGAATAACAGCAAGCACACTTTCCCATGGATCTTGAAAAAAGAAAAAAAAGTTTTTATTTTTAAATTTCAAATGCCACCCACTCATCAAAAACTATGGGTGGCTTACAGGGATACTTTGCATACAATATCAGATTGGGAAACTAAAATGCTGCAATGTCAAAATTGACATCATATGTAAACAATAGAAATTTAATTGAATTCAAGCAGAAATGACTCCCTTATCTTATTTATTTATTAAATGTAGGTGCTGCTTATCCCACTAATAAGGTGGCTCCATATGCAATATTATGCAATACATCAAAGTCCAAGCTTGAAATTAATCATCTGGAATATGATTTTTAGACCTTCAAAAATCTAACAACAATTAGAAATGTTTGTTGCAAAGTTTTTAAGTTTTTATACTGAAACTGTAGCTAGTTGGTTGTGGGGGGGAACAGAAGAGAAGGGAAGGATAAATTACTCAAAGTAATTTGTCATTCCTTATGTTTTTAAAAGTGTAGATGTAAAAGTGTACATAATTTTGTTTTATCTTGCTTTTTTCTACAGTTTATTTTAAAAAACAAAAAAACAAAACCAATTCATTAAAATTCATTTTGCACACCTCACTAGATCTTTCTTTTTCCAGGCGCTGTGATTAAAGTATGATAGGCAGAAAGCAAACTTTGCCTCAAATGCTTAATCAGCTGGCTATAAAGAGAAGTCAGATCTGCAGATCAGTTTCTTTTTGTTAGGATTGCAGTTTTAACTGATTTGCAACACCATCCTCAAAAATAAGTTCCAGAGAACTTAGTGCTCCCTATTTATTTATTTAAGTGGTGCCTGTTGAGGTAATTCCCCGTGAGGAGATTGAGCGGACACAGGGAGACATATAGAAAATAGTGCTTGAATAATACACACACAGCATACAGATACACTGCACAGTAAATGTCGGGTTTTACTTCCAGAAAGGTTTAAGCAAAGTCCAAAATAAGCAATCCAAAGTCATTCACAGGTAAATCAGTCAGTTTTTCAATCCAGGGATAATCTAAATATCAAATTCCAGTGTCAAAAACAGTTCAGTATCAGACTTACATTAAATCCAGTAATATCAGTCAATTAGAAGAAATGGAGCAACAGCAATACTTTCCAACAGAAGGAAACAGAGAGACTCACTCAGATACACTCTCAGACTAAGACTAAACAACCCAGGTTTCTGGCTCCATCATATGGCCATTTGAGAAACCACACGCAATTGCAGTTTTTTAGCATGCTCTTAAAGAGACAGGATTAAAATGTCTAATATATTTATATATTTCTAACCCAAATAGCTGTTAGGTGACTCATATTCCTAACATTCTCCCCTTTTGGGTAAGAAAATATATACAACCTTACATTCTAAGTCCATAATCTTCACAGCTAGCTTTATGCTTTATGGAGCCTTGGGCCCTTGTAAAATGATCTGCTATATTGTTTTCTGACATACAGTATTCTAGCTTAAGCCCATGTCACACTGCCCAACGGATGCAAAAAGGACACAACGGACCAGCAAAATGTTCCTTCCGTTGTTATCCACTCTCAGAAGGGGCAAAAATTTGCATAACTGGAGCGGATAACACGGACGCGGGGAGGACGCAGGGCGGATGCTAAGCGGATGCGGAATGGAAGCCCAGCGGATGGAAGCGGATGGGAGCAGATGGCACATCCACTGGGCTTCCGGGGGGCCTCAGCAAAGCAGATGCGGAACAGATACAGCGGATGCACAGCAAACGCGGAATGGATGAAGTGGATACATAGCGGATGCACAGCGGAAGCCTAATGGATGCCTGCTGTTAATTGTGCATGCGGGGAGGATGCATTGCGTCAGCCTCGTGGATATAACGGAAGCAGCTCGGAAGCAGGTCGCCATTCAGAGGAAAGACCTGCTGCCAGATGGATTGGCTGCATTGCCTGCCCTGCCTGCATGTCTGCCTGCAAGCCTTGGTGCCAGCCTTGGTGCCAGCCTTGGTGCCAGCTTTGCTGCCAGCCTTGGTGCCAGCCTTGCTGCCAGCCTTGCTGCCAGCCTGCCTGCAAGCCTTGCTGCCAGCCTGCCTGCCTGCCAGCCTTGCTGCCTGCCTTCCTGCCAGCCTTGGTTCATGTCTGCCTGCCAGCCTTGGTGCCTGCCTGCCTGCCAGCCTTCCTGCCAGCCTTGGTGCCCGCCTCTCTGCCAGCCTTCCTGCCAGCCTCCCTGCCAGCCTTGGTTCCTGCCAGCCTCCCTGCCAGCCAGCAACCCCACAACCCTGCGGAAACACAGCAAGCCTCAGCCTTCTGCTGCCAGCCCTTGCAAGAGGGACAGGGCTACCATCCCGCCCCCTGGCCCTCACTCTGGTTCTGCTGGTGCTTCTGCAGCATGGGCTCACTCTTCTGGGGCTGGGGCTTCTGCTGCTTCTGCTTCTGGAGCAGAAGCAGCACCAGCCACCTCCACAGCACCTGGACCCTTCACCCCTGAGACTGAGCGACCAAGAGGAGTGCCAGAGACTCATTTTTGTTTTATAACTTGTTGTTAATAAAGTCTATTTATGATTCACACACTTGCTTCATTTCTTTTTTTTAATAAAGTCTTGGTGGAAACTTTTAGAAATGGTTTAAGCCTTTGCATGCTTGTGGGATGGGTAAGGATAGCTTTGGGATGGGTTAGGATACCTGTGGTATGGGTAATAGCTATGGGATGGGTTAGGATAGCAGTGGGATAGATAAACCTCCAGTGCAAGCATAGAGGGACTGTATGGTCCACCCTCCCAGGTGCCACACCTATGGCCCTTTATTATCAATAATAATGTAATAATTATCCACACATGTCAACATAAACACAACTCTTTTATTAAACGCCCTGTTCATTGTAGGCCAACCAAACATACATGGCCCAATCTCATCCGTGTGATGAGACAGGCTGAAGGAAGCATCCATTAAGCATCTACCATCCTGTCTTGCCACTCCACTGCTCCAGCTGGGGAGTTGCACCAGTGTCTCAGGAGATTGCGCTGCTTCTTCCCTTCCCATGAGGCTCTGTTGTGGCCTTGCACATCCTGAGTGTCGATCAGATTTCGCCCTTGCCTCCATTCCCCAGGCTCCATGTCCCCATTGCCTTGTTGGAGATCCACGAGCCTGTTCTGCAAGACTGGGTAGCGGGTGCGCATGAGATTGTGCAGGATGCAGCAAGCTTCCATGATCCTCCTCACGGTCTCTAGGCAATGCTGCATGGTGGTGAGAAGTACCTGGAACCTGTTGGCCAGGATGCCAAAGGCGTTCTCCACCACCCGGCTTGCCCTGGACAGTCTGTAGTTGAAGATCCTCTCTTCACGGGTGAGGAGTCTGGAGGTGTAGGGCTTCATGAGGTAGGTTGTGAGGGAGAAGGCGTCATCCCCCACGATGAAGTAGGGCACATCTTGTGTGTCGTTGGGCAGAGATTCTGGATCTGGGAAGCCCACGATGAGGTTGCGTTCCAGCTCCTCCTTGAGGTGACTGGCCACGTGCTTGCCATCTATGGCTCCAACGGTGTGGGGGAAGTTCCACTTCTGATACCACTGCTTTGCAACTTTCTTCCATCCTTCTTCAGTGGAGGGGTACTGGAGGAGTTCCTCCTTGTATTCTTCGATGATGGCCTGCACCACTTCTCTGACCACAATGCTGATGGTGTTGGATGGCACCCTCCATCCGTACTGCATGCTCCTGTAGGTGGTCCCATGGCTGGAGGCATCCTCATGAACTTCTGGAACGCCCGAGTGTCTTCGTTCCTGAGCTCCACTATCAGCTTGCTGTACAGTCCGTCCTCTGCTCTTCTGGCGAACCATCTTTGGACCCAGACTCTTTTTGGCTGCCTCTTTTTCTTCTCGCAGTAGAGTTCACAGAGCCTGCAGATGGCTTCGCACTGTTGCAGAACGATGGTGGCTGCCGAAAGGACTTTGTTACAATCCACGGTGGACATGACTGGATGCTGTGGAAGAGGAAGAGCCAGATGAAGGCTGCAGAGGTCTGCTGTTCTGAAAGTGAGATGCAGATGAGTTGCTCCCCCTTTTTATAGGAAATATAGGTTTTCCGCTAGGCATCCTCTAGGCATCCTCTAGGCATCCTGTAGACATCCTTAATATCTGAGATAGGTCCCCTCTGCGAACATTTTTTCCGTTTTAAACGCTTTGTTTCCATGCTGCATCTGTTCTGCATCCGTTCTGCTTCCTCCCTGTGTCCGAGCGGATGCGAGCTGCGCGGATGTGGAGTGGATGCTTGGCGGATATAACGGATGCGTAACGGATGCATAACGGATGCCTAGCGGATGCCTAGCAGATGCAGAATGGACGAACTGGATACATTTTCTGCGCAAAAGTTTTGGGCAGCCCAAAACTTTTGGAATGGATGAAACGTCAATAAACGGATGCTGGACGGATAGAGAGGAAGCAAAATGGAGGCAGTGAGTACATCACGTTTTCCAGTGGATGGCAAGCTTTTTTCTCCGTTTTACATCCTCTTTGCATCCGTTGGTTCAGTGTGACATGGGCTTTAATCATTTTATTTTGCATACATTGTCTCACATTTAAATATCTTAAATCTGTGTGTTTAGTTCTTGTTTTAACAGCAATATTTGAAGCCATCTGTATTGCTGATTGGTTATCTTTGTAAACAATAGAATCTTTTACATCAATTCCCATGTCAATTAGTAATTGTTTATATAAAACTAAATCTGTACATAGTAAAGACAAACATGAGAATTCAGCCTCCATTGTTGACAAACTTAGATGTTTCTGTCCAAAAGATCTCCATCCAATCAATGCTTTCCCCAATAATACAGCAGTACTCGATGTAGATTTTTGTGTATTGATGTCTGTAGCAAAACTTGCATCAGCATATGCAGTTAAATTCAATTCATCTTTTGGCTCCAAATACAATGCATAATGCATTGTTTGTTTCAGATACCTTAACACACGTTTAGCAGCTTGCCAGTGCCTTTCAGTTGGCTCAGTGTAAATCTATCTAATTGAATAACACTGTATGCAATATCTGGCCTTGACCAATTACTGAGATAAGATAAACTACCAATCAAGGACTGATAAATGTTCTTATCAAAAACAAGACTTTGTACATGACTATGGCTAAACTCCTGGCTCATTGGTGTTTTAGCCAGCTTACAAAGTTCCATTTTAAAACTTTTTAGTAATTGGTTAATTTTTTTCTGCCTGTGAGATTTTGTATCCTCCCTTAGTTCTATCTATCTTTAAACCAAGATATTGTTTGATTTCTCAATAAAATATAATAAATAAAATAAAATATTGTTTTATTTTAAATTTATTTTCCAATAGTGAAATTATCTCAGTAGCTTCTTGTTCAGTTTTGGTGATTAATACTATGTCATCAGTAAATAATAACAATAATGAAATAATACAATTACTTTACCCATGCTGGAGCTCCAAATGTGTGTAGGTAACTTAAATTTGGGTTTCTGCCATGCCACTGAGTGAATGGCAATTCTCCAGTTGTTGTATTAACTACATTGTTTAAAACATGGTTACTACACATTATGGCTTCACCTCACAAGTGTTTCAGGTAAACTTGAATCAGATAACATAGTGTGAGCCATGGCTTGTAATTTTTGCCCTTTTTGTTCAACAAATGAGTTATGTTTAGTCTGTAAGGTGCAGAACGTTTATGTTCCACACCAGCCAATTTCAGCATAGTTTGGAATCTTTTGTTAACAAACTCAGTCCCATTATTACTTTACTAAAGTAAATACTTCACTTTTCATTTTTCTCTCAGCAAACCTTAGCCAGTTAAAGAAATGTTGGAATGTTTCTGTTTTGTTTTTCAAAAGATAGCAGAAACCGTATCTCGATTAATGGTCCATAAAACTCAAAATATAGCAGGCACCTCCTAAACTTGGTTTCTTAGGACCTATTATGTCAGCAAAAACAACCTCTAAACATTCTTTGGTCTTAAACCCATTTAGTCTGTTTGCAGGAGTAACCTTGCTCTTCTCTTGACTACAAGCATTACAGTTTAAATACTTGCTACAGGGTTTCAATTTTACTCCCTCTGACAACTCAACAGTTTGTTTGAGCATTTTGAAATTTATGTGCCCTAGACGTCTATGCAGTAAATGTATACATTCATCATGTGGCTTAACATTGTTATAAACTGAATTTGCCATCTTCAACTGGTCATCATGTATTACATATAAATCATTTTCCAATGTAGCAGTAACATTTTTACTCTCTTTCTCTATTATACAGTTATCTCCCCGAAAGGTTACTACATAACCAAGATTAACTAGAGCCCTTACTGATAACAAATTAAATTTCAGTTTAGGTACATATAATATAGTTAAATGTTCGTTTATACAAGAACAGTATGCAGTACCTTCACCTGATGCTTTCATCTTCCATCCATTTGCCAATGATGCATGTTGTTTACTCATGGACATCTTTACAAACCTTTTTCTATCTTTAGTAATGCACTGTGATGCTCCACTATCAACAACCCACAAAGTTGGTTTGAAGTACAGTTGAATTACAGTTGAATTGCTAGACATAGCTCAGTTAACATTCTTCTTAGCCTTCTGGTGTTTGCCAGTATTCCGTCCTTTTCTTTTCTTACAGAATTTAGCTATATGTCCCCGAGGCCCACAAGAAAAAGATTTCCTAACAATATAGGCAGTTTAAGATAAATCCTCTTCTTCTGGTTGTTAGTTCTTTTTCATGTAGCTCTTGAAAAGTTCTTTTCATGAAGTTTAAATGAGCTAACATTTCTCCACCTTTCAGAATACGTGCTCTAAACAGTTTACATGTAAGATGTATGTGTGCACCAACACTGTCACGAACATAAATCCTCTTCAAATTCTCCCAACACCTAGCAGCAGATTCTTCTCCACAAATATGGATGAGTTGCTGGTCACTCAGTGTTAGTCCAATTATACAAAGAGCTCATTCATTGTTCTGGTTCAAGTCAGCAAGCTTCTTGGCATCATTCTCATTTTCTGGATCCCAAGCATTTACATCTGGTGGATCTTGAACCATAAACCTTCGCTACGCAGAAGTAGATTGCACTTCATAGACCAGGAAACATAGTTTGTTCCATCCAACCGGGTTATCAGTGATAGACATGTTGAAGTGACTTGTACCATCTTTATCAGGATAGTAAACCACAATTAAACAGTAAACAGCTGTCTGTATGCAGTATTGTGTATTCACACTAACTCTCAGTTATCTGAGCCTGGTATGGCCTGGGCCCATAACCAGTGTTGAGGTAATTCCCCATTGGGAGAATGAGCGCATACAGGGAGACGTATTTGAGAGAAGTGTTTGAATAATACACACACAGTACACAGATACACTGTATAGTAAATGTAGGGTTTGACTTCCAGAAAGGTTTAAGCAAAGTCCAAAATAAGCAATCCAAAGTCATTTACAAGTAAATCAGTCAGTTTTCAGTCCAGGGATAATCCAAATATCAAAGTCCAGTGTCAAAAAATAGTTGAGTAACAGAGTTACATTAAATCCAGTAATATCAGTCAATCAGGAAAAATGGAGCAACAGCAATACTTTCCAACAGAAGGAAACAGAGATACACTCACACTCTTGACTAAGACTAAGACTAAACAACCCAGGTTTCTGGCTCCATTTTATGGCCATTTGAGAAACCACACCCAATTGCAGTTTTTAGCATGCTCTTAAAGAGACATGATTAAAATGTCTATCCTGGTTTATATATTTCTAACCCAAATAGCTGTTAGGTGACTCATATTCCTCACACCAGTTCTTAAAGCAAGGGTGAAAAATTCAATTTTATTGAGAGCTGAATCAGTGTTGTTTTTTATCTCATGGGGGGCTGGGGTGGGTGTGGCCAGCTCTGTTCAGTACAGAACTCTGTTCTGTACTGTTCTTAACCTTCACCTTAACCTCTGTTCTTAACCTTCACCTGGTGTTTGCCAGTATTCTGTCCTTTTCTTTTCTTGCAGAATCTAGCTCTATGTCCTCTAGCCCCACAAGAAAAAGATTTCCTAACAGTATAGGCAGTTGAAGATACATCCTTTTCTTGTGGTTGTTCCTTCCTCAGTTGGTCTCTATCCAACTGTCTTCTTGCTTCTCCTAGCAACCTTCTGGTTATGTCAGTCAATGTCAGTTTAACTCTGGGCAGGACTTCCAGTGAAGATACATAGTCATCATAACTTTCATCCAATGAGGAAAGAATGATGTAAACTTGATGCAGCTCTGAAAATATTCGTTCTTTTTCATGTAGCTCTTGAAAAGTTCTTTTCATGAAGTTTAAATGAGCTAACATCTCCACCTTTCAGAAAATATGATCTAAACAGTTTACACGTAAGATGTATGTGTGCACCTACACTGTCATGAACATAAATCCTCTTCAAATTCTCCCAACACTTAGCAGCAGACTCTTTTCCACAAATATGGACCAGCTGCTGGTCACTCAGTGTTAGTCCAATTATACAAAGAGCTTGTTCGCTGTTCTGGTTCAAGTCAGCAAGTTTCTTGGCATCATCCTCATTTTCTGGATCCCAAGCATTTACATCTGGTGGATCTTGAACTACAATCCATAAACCTTCTCTACGCAGAAATAGATTGCACTTCATAGACCAGGAAACATAGTTTGTTCCATCCAACCGGGTTTTCAGTGATAGACTTGTTGAAGTGACTTGTGCCATCTTTACCAGGATAGTAAACCACAATTAAACAGTAAACAGCTGTCTGTATGCAATACTGTGTATTTACACTAACTCTCAGTTATCTGAGCCTGGTATGGCCTGGGCCCATAACCAGTGTTGAGGTAATTCCCCGTAAGGAGAATGAGTGCATACAGGGAGACGTATTTGAGAGAAGTGTTTGAATAATACACACACAGCATATAGATTTGACTTCCAGAAAGATTTAAGCAAAGTCCAAAATAAGCAATCCAAAGTCATTCACAGGTAAATCAGTCAGTTTTTCAATCCAGGGATAAACCAAATATCAAATTCCAGTGTCAAAAACAGTTCAGTATCAGACTTACATTAAATCCAGTAATATCAGTCAATTAGAAGAAATGGAGCAACAGCAATACTTACCAACAGAAGGAAACAGAGAGACTCACTCAGATACACTCTCTTCTGAGATTAAGACAAACAACTCAGGTTTCTGGCTCCATCTTATGGCCATTTGAGAAACCACACTGTCAGCCTTCAAGATCTTCTACTATCGCTTTGCATCTTTCAGCTGTCATAAGTAACGGAGGGAGGAGGGGGTGAGTCTGGGAAGCGAGTTGGAGGTGTTACATTCTACTGTTGTATAAAATGAGGAGAGGGGGGGGAGCATACATTCAGGTTTAAGTTTCTATTTCTTGCTTAGCTTTCTTTTCTCTGCGCAGCTGCAACCCTTTATCAAAATATGCCAAGGTCAATGGACAGAGGCCTCATCACCTCCTGAAGATGTCCACATGATCATATTCACAACTTCTAATTGGAAGATTCAGTTGAACTATTGGGGGTGGGAACATTTCCATCACTTTGTATATATGATTCACGCGCCTAATTTCTCAGATTCAGAATTCTATTGTTGCTACCACTTCGTTTTCAATAAAAGATATCTTTTCTCTAATTAAAAGAGTCTAAGTATTTCTTTCTTGAATTTTGAATGGAGCACCAGCTGACACACACCCATCTGCAGTTTTTTAGCATGCTGTTAAAGAGACATGATTAAAATGTCTATCCTGGTTTACATATTTCTAAGCCAAATAGGTGACTCATATTCCAAACATTGCCTTTGAGTTAATGTTGGCTTCTGGCAACTCCCTAGACAAGTCCTTGAAGCTTTTTTTTTTTTTTTTGGCAAGATTTCAGAAATGGTGCTTGCTTCCTAAGGAAGAGAGAGAGTGACTGGCTCCAGGTCATCTTAGCTGTGTTTAGGTTTAGGGCAAGACTGGAACTCACAACCTCAAGTTTCTAGTGCCTTAACCACTAAATCAAACTGGCTCTCACTGCAGACAATTGGGTCTAAATTTTAAGTTATCATATAAAGCTTTTTCACTTCATAGGAAAGAGCAAATGTTTGTGTAGAACCTGATGCCTTGGTTTCCAGTACAATATTTACTATCTCCACAGCTTTTGAGACCTCTTTCCATTAATTAACCTAGTATTCAGATGCTATGATAGTAATGTAACGCTTGAGGGAATATCAAGAAAGGCATAAAAATCTCCCCTCAGAATGTGAATTGGCTGCCTTTTTGTGCAAGTGAACATACTTTCAACCACATCTTTAAATGTAGAGGTTCAGAGTACTCTCTGAAGTCTTTTCAATATTGATGAGGGAAAATAGAGGAATCAAACACCAAGGGTAAACTTCCTTAACAATGATTTGTTGAAATAGTTATTCTTATATTTCAAATTATTCTACCCTTTGTTCAGCCTTAAAAGGTGCCTCATTGAATTGTCACTACAGTATATGTTTATTTAAACGTTTAAATAAATGTTTATTTAAAATGTTTATTTTAAATAAATTTTATTTAAATTTTATTTAAATTTATTTTTTTAAATTTATGTTTATTTAAATATAAATATGTTTATTTATATATATATTTAATCCCATGACTTGATTGTTAGCTGTTTAGGGATAATAAAATAACAGTAAAAATTAGAAAGGAGTTGAACATTCAACTTCAATTCAAATTGCCAATATATTAGGAAACAGCTATTCCATTGGTCCATTTAATGAAGTAACACTGAACAGGTATGAAGTTTTAAGTATCTGGGGATTATTGCTTTCTGTACTATATCCTACAAAAAGTATCTCTGAGGGAGATCAGTGATTCAAAAGTGTGAAAAATAAATAAAAAAATTCAAAAGACATAGTACAAATATTGAATATGGTATTGTAGAAATGTTGATTTTTTTTTTGTTCCAGGAGTTGTCGTTTTATCCCATTTCCTGCCTTTGTGTAAATGTGTGTGAGTGTGTGTGTGTTTGTGTGCTTGGTGGTTTTTTTTTGTTTTGTTTTTTTTAGAGACAATCATTCTAACACAATTCTTATTTGGATTTTAACTTGTTATCACAACCCAAATTACACCCTTTGTAATTAATCCAATTGAATGTTTTCATTGAGTTGTTCAAGTTCCTAGTTTGGGTTTCCTTATCAATTTCTGTCAATCTTCTAGGATTCACCTTTGACAGACTAGGTTTCAATGATATGGTTTCTAAGAGCTGTGCTTGCTCAGTGATTGGAATGCAGTATTGCAGGCTAATTCTCCCAACTGCCAACAGTTCGATTCTCACCAGCTCAAAATTGACTCAGCCTTCCATCTTTCTGAGGTTGGTAAAACGAGGACCCAGATTGTTGGGGGCAATATGCTGACTATAACCTGCTTAGAGAGTGCTATAAAGCACTATTAAGTGGTATATACAGGGTTGGGCTGCTAACGGTTTTCAGGAATTCAGGAGATCCTCTAGCTAAGATTCTGCACAGTTCTGAGAACCCCCAAATCCCACTCCTGGCTGGTTCTGCCCACCCTGCTCTGCCCCTCTCAGGAGTCCCCATGTGGCCCAGGTAAGTGCAGGGTGCACGCAGTGGCTCAGGGAGGATGAAAAAAGGGCTTTCCAGAAATGGGCCTGTTTCAGGCTTCCAGAGAGCCTCCGGATCCCAGGGAGGCTGTTTTTGCCCTCCCAGAGGCTCGAGGAAAGCTTCTGGAGCAGGGGCGGGATTCAAATTTTTTAACAACCTGTGGGCGTGGCTTAGTTGGTGGGTGTGGCTTGGTGGTCATGTGACTGGGTAGACATGGCTTGGTGGTCATGTTACTGGCTGGGCGGGGCCAACTCAACATCACTCACATTGAGGCACGCATCTCCTCGCCTGGCCTCTCATGACTGTGGGGATGTTGCAACAGTTGTAAGTGTGAAAAATGGTCATAAGTCACTTTTTTCAGTGCCATTGTAACTTTGAATGGTCACTCCACACAAGCAAAGTATCAGAAAAGGAGGGGAAAAAAACTCCAAAGATGTTCCTGAGACAGGAAGTCTAATCCTGCCAAGAATGTAATAAGGGTTAATGGAGAGGCAGTTTCTGTAAGCAACACCAGAATGTTTCCTTCCTGCCTTCCTTATTAGACCAGTAATTTCTTCTAACAACTGGTTCTCCTAACTGCTTAGAATGTTAACAACCGGTTCTAGTGAATAGGTGCAAACTGGTAGAATCCCATCCCTGTTCTGGAGCCTGGGGAGTGCAAAAATGTCTCCTCCCCTGTGCTGCAGGAGGCTGACTAGGCCATGCCCACCATGGCCACACCCACCCAGTAACTGGGCAGAAAACTCATTGCTAAAATTCCCCCTGGATATATAAGTCTAAGTGCTATTACTATTCTCTTGAAGGATATTTTTGACATAAGTGTTACAAAGTGAATATTGAGAGATATGGGTTACCTATGGAATATGCCAGTGGTTCCAGTTTAAGGATTCTCTCTGAATTGTATTCCACTAGTCATAGCCAATTTTAGGGGGTGATGATTATCTCTGTTTCTTTAAGCCATTTAGCCAGCACTCTCTGAAGATGTTTCCATGTTTGTGGCCAGCATGACATCACACCACAGTGCAAAGCATATGGTGAAACATGACATGCTGTTGCCTTCCCACCAAAGTGGTTCCTAGTTATCTATTTATATTTGCATGCTTTTGAACTGTTAGGCTGGCAGGAGCTGAGGCAAGTGACAAAAGCTCATTCCATCATGCAGTGGTAGGACTCAAACTATAGGCCTTCTCTGGCATCTTTTAAGCCACTGAGCTAGGGTGCCTCTTACTATAATTTAATATGTAATAAATTGTTCTTTGAAGCTATAAAATGATCTATTTGATATGCCTTATATACTTCGAGAAGAATCAGTTATATTTGGAACCAATAAGAACATCCCAGTAAGAAAGTTTGCTACTGTAGCCCCTATGAATAAACAGAATATGCCCTCTTAAATTGTGCACTTGATAGAGGTATACAGTATAGACTTATTGTCTCTTTTTTGCTTCTCTATTCAGGCAAGCATATGTATATGTGTGTGTGTGGCTAAATTTTTGTGTGTCAGCACAAAGCAGGCTAATTTCTTTTAACTGTGAGGTTCAAGTAAACCTGTTTTTTTAGATTGCCATTACTTTATGCTAATTTATATCACCTCAAATATATAAGTATACTTGTTCTTGATATGGTCATTGACCAAAAGAAAATGATAATGAACTGGAAGAATGCCTAGTCACTTGCAGTACAGATGACAATAGGATGAAAGCAAACATTTGCAAAGGTTGCTAAGAAATTGCCTCCTCTTACACTTTTTCTGTCTTAGCACTTGGCTAAGGTTGATTGCAGCAGAAGCAGGAGAGTATCCAGATTAATTCTTTGAAGAAAGATCTCTAAGAAATAACTAGTAAAGTACCTAATACTAGGTAAAAGGCAGTGAGGTACTGCTTCCTTCCAGACTGTAGCTAAGAATATTGTATGAGTCTACAAAGCAGGAGTCCTATTCAAAGCAGAGTGTATGTCATTGTAGTTTTGCAGGTAGAGATGTGTAGTCAGGCAAATAATATCATATTCTAGAGCCAGGATATTCCTGATGTGAGATAGCTGATTATGCTTTTTTTCTCCAGGTTGTGAAATGCTGCACCTCCTGATTTTCCCAGATCACACTATTGCAATGTGTTATACTTGCACAGGAAAGAAAAAAAATCCACTTGATTTTCCCTTTTCATTTTTTTGGATCAGCAATCCTATTTATAAATGAGTAATACGAGTGTTTTTTATTCCATGCTTGTAGCTTGCTTGCCTCTTATACCATGTTGCATTTTTTCTATAGTGCAATGGTGGTGAATCGATAGCATGCTTGCCAGAGGTGGCACTCAGAGCCCCAGCCCAGCTCCATCATGTTTCTCCATCATGTTTCTCACCCTCTCACCAATGTGGGAGATGGAGTCCCTCCTCCTGGAGCCCATTACGACACGGAGCCACAATGCGACTGCGTTGCTGTGGGCTCACTTCCACTTCCCGGATGTCAGTTGCTTTTCCTGCAGAGCTGCTGGTGTTGTGGTGCCCTGCCTCCCCACTGGCCAGCTGGTGTCCATAAGTGCATTGTCCCTGGGATTCCCATGACCCAGCACAGTTCCCCACCCTGAGGAGAGGGGGGGAGGGAGAAGAGAGAGAGAGAGAGGGAGAAAGGAAAGGGATGGAAAGAGAGAGAGGGGACACACACACACACAGAGGAAGGGACGGAAAGAGGCAGGAAAGAGAGAAATGGAAAGGAAGGAAAAGAGAGAGATAGAGAAAGAGAGAGGGAGGAAGGGACGGAAAGAGGGGGGGAAGAGAGAGAGAGGGATGCAGAGAGAGAGGGGGGGAGGGAGGGACAGAAAGAGAGAGGGGGAAAGTGTGAGAGAGAGAGAAAACAGAGAGACAGAGGGGAAGGAAAAGAGAAAGAGAGTGGGAGGGAAAAAGAGAGAAATGATTTCACAAAAGTTTTTCCTTTTTATTGTTGCTAAACACTATTTCAAAAGCAGAAAAAAATGAAGGGACATAAAAGTGCGTTTATCACATTTTTCTTAAAACAGTTAGCTGAACTCTGCTTTTTTATCCTTATTTTAGATAGTAAAACCTCAGTATTCAGGTTAAATTGCCATGTTGGCCTTTTGTGATAAATAAGTGGGTTTTGGGTTGCAGTTTGGACACTCGGTCTCTCAAAGGTTTGCTATAGTGGGACATTGATTATTATTGGTTTTGCCTATTCAGAACTTGACAGAAAGAAGAAAAGTCACACAGAAAGCCACTCTTTTGCACAGAATCATAAAGTCATGTCAGTGGTGAATGAAAGTAATCAGTTTATGTACTGTAATTCTGACTAGATTTATTCTGCATATGTTGCGTGTATATGGCTTCAGACCTCTCTGTCTGGATGATTGAGAATCTCCATTGACATTAATGAGAAGAAGCATAGATTTGATCATTTGTAGTAACTGTGTGCATTTATTCCCACTTAATCTTCTCAACTGATTCAAGGCAAGCAACTCATTTCCTCCCTTTCCCCTTTCCTTCACTTTCCTTTTCTCCTTCTCTTTCCTCATAAAACAAGGTCATAATCAATCATAAAATGAATCTTCCCTCCTTTTGGTTGTTTTTCCTATTCTTTTACAATCTGGATATCTAGTCCTTGATTCTATATTTTATCTATTGGTTCAGGCAAGCCATTCAACTTTTTTTTGACTAGAATAAATGGCAGACAATCTTACAAATTACAGAATAACAGAGTTGGAAGGGACCTTATAGATCATCTAGTCGAACCCCCCACTGAAACAGGAGATCCTACACCATTTCTGACAAATGGCAGTCCAATTCTTCTTGAAACTTCCAATGATGAAGCTCCCACAGCTTCTGAAGGCAGAGCTGTTCCAGAAAGTTTCTCCTTATTTCCAGGTTAAACCTCTCCTTGTTCAGTTTCCATCCATTATTCCTTGTCTGGCCTATAGGAGCTTTAGAAAATAGCCTGACTGTCTCCTCTCTGTGGCAGCCCCTCAAATATTGGAACACTGCTATCATGTCTCCCCTGGTCCTCCTCTTCACTAGACTGGTTCTTACCCTCTAACTGTTCTATTACAACAACACAGATTCAACTATGAGTTCCTCCCTTTTCATAATATTATTGCATCTGCTGTGATTTGTCTATTAATGCAAATAAATATCAGACTCTATTATTTGATTATAAAGCTAATGTTCTAAAATTAATACCGATAGTGTTATCTGTGTCAATGATTTTTACAAAATTAAGTAAGGCATAATACAGTTATTTGTGATTTTCAATGTGCTTTTGGTCCTGGAGAGAAAGATACATATGAACCATAAAGTAGCATTGCCCCATCTTGAGAAAGGAAACCCAAAAACCAAAACATAAGATATAGTTCAATAAAATTCATGTATGCTTATTTCAATAATGCAAGCATTTTAGGAATTCTGAATAGAAATGTTCCAAAGAAATGGAAGATTAGAAAAGTGACTTCTAGGTTTTCTAGATATAGACAAATTGCCTTTTAAAAAAAGTTATATTTTACCAAACATGGAAATGTTCCAAGTAGAATGGTGAGTGCAAGAAAAACTTGTATAATCAAGGGTAGGAAATATTGCTGAAAATGACATTTGTTTATAAGTAACTAAAATCTTAACAATTTTGATAATTAAATTTTTTTAAAGACTTTAGACAGAATCCCGTAGCAACTGTCCATGGAACTTATCCCATCACATTAATTGTAATGCTATTAATTAGAAATATGAGAATGGCCATAGGTGCTTTGAAAAATTTAACTCTTAAGAGAGATTAACTTAATGGAAGTAATATTTTCTCTTCTCTCATCCACTAAGCAACCTTATAGATCATCCTGCACTATTCAGCTACAAAGCTCTGAGAGGAACAAATGACTGCAAAGGAAAGAAACTCATCTTTTTGAATGTCCTTGATAATGAAAACCTACATTTATTTGCCTATCAGTTCCAGAGCATTCACTCAAGTAAATATTTATTATAATGCAAGTTCAGCTCATTTCTGATAAAGGCAAGCCATTCACTTTGCTGAGATATGATCTCCAAGCAGGTCACTTTTTGACCTCAAAGCACTTCTAGAAGTTCAGGAGAACAGGTAACTATTATAGCCCATTCAAGTAATATTTGCAAGATATAAGCAAGATTGAAGAACTCTACTGTCTATACGTTTCACTGTATCATCACCGAAGAACTGATCTTCGCTAGCAGAAATCATCTTTATATGATTGTTCCCACACAGTCTATTATGCAGGACCTATGGGGAACTTTTGTTACTTTAGTTGAGTTCTTTAGTTATGTCATCAGTTAGACTTAGTGATGGAACTGCTTATCACTGTTTGTGAGTTGAAGTCTACCTTTAATCTATCCCATGAACAAGAAAGACTTTTATTTTTTTTAGAGATGTTGCATGCCTACCTTTGCTATAACCAAAGAAATATATTTTTGATTTTTGAATGACAGAGAGGATTATTTTGGCCAAATAACAACTCACAGACAGAACTTCTAATTCCAGCATAACTTGGGCAATTACTGTATATCTGAAATGTAAAAACATCCTATAAGTAGTTTCCCCATACATACCACCCTAGAGACACATAGTTAATGTTAAGTCTAATAATATATACTATTTATTGTATACTTTGTTATTTTAAAACTCCACATATTGAGGCAAACAGATTTCCTACAACAAGCCATATGACAAAATACTTTTCAAGCAGTAGAGAACATCAGAAGAAAAAAAGACACCCACTGAAAACCTGCTAGTGTCAAGCCATTCTTTTTTCTGCTTTTGCCCATATTTAAGTGATACAATCTTTGCCACAAAAACGAGGGGGGAAAAAGGGAGGGTAAAAAAAAAGGTGAGGGTAAAAATTTACGTTGCCAGAGAGTTGCCTATAAAAGCTGGCTAAATTACAAATAATATGCTCAAGAATATGCTTCAGCTTTGAGATTATATTATATATCCAGCTGGAATGCAGAAAGTAATAATAATAAAAAAAAACTGTAGTAAAATTATGTATAACAATTTAGCTGTTGGAAACAGAAAATCCAAATGGATTCTTGTTCGGTTCTTACTGGTGATAAAAATATAATTGGTAACAAGCTAATATATATAGTGATAGTTCCCAATCTGCCATCTTTATTAGGCTATCTCATTCTGTGAGTACTGCTTCTTTTAAAAGATTTCCATAGGGGATTTAAATTGTATATGTATAATTTGGATGGATATCAGGATTGATGTCGTACACTTTGCCTAATAGATGACCAAGCACATTCTCTCTGTTCTTGTGATAATTATTTGTGAGGCTTTGGATTTTTGCTGCAGTTTCTTCATCTATTTTTGTTGATAGATTATCATGAGAGCCCATTATCTGCAGAGACAAAACAAGGTACAATATGTAACGTAAGCAGAAACATTTATGCAAGTTTCAAAACAACTCATGTTCAAATCTCTGTTTGTGATTTGTATATTCTTTTAACAGCAGGATGCTGTTATTCAAAAAGTCCTTTCTTAGGTAGTTCTCTCTCTTGCCACCTTGGCTCTTGTGGGGGTCTAAGATTATGGGATAGAGAGACTTGTGTTGTGTATGTGTGTATCTATCTCTCTGAAGCTGCCAAAGGCAATTGTTTTCTGTCCAGAAAAGAAGCAAAACAATAGAAGATAGTGAAGTTGTTCTAAGACTGTTTTGTTCAGAAAACACACAAGGTAGACCGGGTTCCAACAACAAATACTTTATTCTTTAACTAGTCAGTAAATAGAAACACTTGGCTGAAGCCGAGGCCAGCCTTTTATACAGGCTGGCTTGCCTGCTTGCAGCCAATGGCAGTTGTTTAGATTTGCCGCCTTTTAGCAGCTCTTTGGATTGGTTCCTAGTGAACCAATGCTTAGTTTATTTGACCAATCAGGTTTGCAGATTTGGAGTCACCCACTTTACATATAGAACACCCCTCCCCTCTTAGTTCAGTCCTACGTGGTGACGTAGTCTCACAAGTAGGTGGGGCTTTTCCGGACTCGACTTGACTTGCGCGGTTCATTCTTACTGAAGACTTCGACCGGTTCGGATGAGGCTGCTGTGTTGTCCGTTCTTCTCCCTGGAACCATCTGGAAGGGTGAGTCATCCATTTTACCGCCGCCTGAGTTTCTTAGGCTGGCGGTTTTGCCGCTCCCTCCCGTTTCCTCCGGGCAGGTTGAGCTGGCCTGGCTGGCCCCTTCCGATGGGCTCTTCACGCAAGTCTCTCCAAACAGTGAGTCTTTTATTTGCTCTTTTTGTTCATATGTTTCATTGGTTTTATTTTTTAACGGTTCTTTATTTAATTCTTGCGATTCCCCCCCCACCTTAGTTGGCAATTTGTCGGTTTTTTCGATGAATGGTTGTATGTCTGTGGTTCTTTCTATATTTCAGGATCGAAGCTGGTCTATGTGCCGCTTCCATTCCCTGCCATCATCTATTGTTAACCGGTAGGATTTGGGGCCTGTTATTTGGGTAATTTGTCCTGGTAGCCATGCTGAGTCCCCAGTGAAGTTTTTGGCGTAGACTAAATCACCAATTCCAAATTTTCTAAACCATGTAGAGGAGTCGGGGGGGTTTTCTGGCGTGAATTCTGGGTGCAATCTATCAAGGTGTGACCTTAGTTTTCTCCCCATGAGTAGCTCTGCTGGGGACTTGTTGGTTGTGGTACTGGGTGTTATGTGCTGGAGTGTGAGCAATCGGTTAATTTTTTGCTGTACATCTCCAGTGTCCATTTTTTCTAACCCTTCCTTTGTAAATCGGACCATTCTCTCTGCCCTACCGTTTGCAGCCGGATGGGCCGGTGCGGTTAGGGCATGTCTAATACCTAGGGAGGCTAGGTATTGTTCAAAGTGTAGGCTGGTTAGTTGTGGTCCATTATCGGACACGAGGACATCCGGAATGCCATGGGTGGCAAAAAGGCTCTCCAGTTGTTTTATTACTAATTCAGTTGTTGTTGATGGCATAATTTTTACTTCTAACCAGTTAGAATAGGCGTCCATAACAATCAGAAAGGTATGTCCTTTAGTTGGACCAGCGAAATCAATGTGGATTCATGACCAGGGGCCCCGTGGGATTTCCCAATCTCTAATGGGTGCTTTGGGTAGGGATGGTCTAATTGTTTGACATTTGTTACACGAGGTTACCCAGTATTCTATGTCCCTATCAATACCCGGCCACCAGACATAACTTCTAGCAAGGCTTTTCATTTTTACAATCCCCGGGTGACCTTCGTGTAGCATACTAAGTACCCTAGGTTGTAGTTTGTTAGGAATAACCACCCGATCATCCCACAGTAAACAACCTTTTTGAATAGAAAGTTCGGTTTGTCTGGTCCGGAAAGGTTTAAAGTTTTCAGTTTTTTGATTTTCCGGCCAGCCTTTACCTACCCAGTTAAGAACACGGGCAGTCAAAGAGTCTTTTGCGGTGGCTCTGGCGACATCATATGCTGATATGGGTAGATCGGGGCAAGTCTCTATTTGTAGTGCTGTCATTGCTGGTGCCAGGTCTTCTTCAGTCGCTGGCAAGGGTGCTCTGCTTAAAGCATCCGCGTGTGAAATCTGTTTCCCCGGTTGGTGTGTCAGAGTGTATGAGTAGGCTGCTAGGAACTCTGACCATCTCGTCATTCTTGGGGAGAGGATATTTGGTGTAGGTTTGTTTCCCGCCAAAATTCCTATTAGCGGTTTGTGGTCTGTTATAATTTGAAAAGTCCGCCCGTATAGGTACTCGTGGAAACGTTTCACTCCTGCGACAATTGCTAGTGCCTCTCTGTCCAATTGGCTGTAATTCCGCTCTGTTTTAGATAAAGTCCTCGAATAATATGCGACGGGCACTTCTCTGCCATCAGGTAGTTGGTGGCTTAGGATGGCACCTACTCTGAATGGGGAGGCGTCACAGGTCACTCTTAAGGGCAATGTGTTGCTAAATTAAATGAGAACGTTTGAGGATGTTAGCAAGCTTTTAATTTTTTGGAAGGCTTGCTTTTCTCTGTAACCCCAAGTCCAAATTTCTTTTTTGTCAAAAAGACGGTGCAATGGTTCTGCTATAGTGGCCTTATTTGGCAGGAATACATTATAGAAGTTAATTAGTCCTAAAAAGGCTTGTAATTCGGTCTTGTTTTTTGGTTCTGGTGCGTTTTTAATCGCTTTAATCTTTTTGTCTGTAGGGTGTATACCCTCTCTGTCTATTAAATAGCCCAGGAATTCGACGCTATTCTTAATTAGGCAACACTTTTCTCTTTTTACTTTGAGGCCAGATTCTCTGAACTTAGTTAGTACTTCTTTGAGTCTGCTTTTTAATTGGGTTTCATCTTTGGCTGAGATCAGGACGTCGTCGAAATATGGTACGACTCCTTGTATGCCATTTAGGAGGCGTTCCATTAGACTCTGGAAGACGCCTGGGGCCACACTCACTCCAAATTGGAGTCAGTGACATTTGAATGCGCCCTTATGTGTGACTATAGTCTGTGCTTCAGCAGTTTCTGGGTCCACTGGGAGCTGTTGATAGGCTTGTGCTAAGTCAAGTTTAGCAAAAACTTTTTCTTTTCCCAGGGAGTGAAGCAAATGCTGGACTACAGGCACCGGGTATGTGCTTGGTTGTAATGCGTGGTTCAGGGTAGCCTTATAGTCACCACAGATTCTAACGGACCCGTCGGGTTTGACCGGTGTGACTATAGGTGTTTCCCACTTGGCATTGTCCACAGGTTCTAACATCCCTTGGGCTATTAATTTGTCCAGCTGTTCCTTTATTTTTGCCTTTAGTGCAAAAGGAACTCGCCTGGCTTTTATTCTTCGTGGGGCTATTTGGGGGTTTAGACTGAAAGAAATGGGATTTCCCCGATACTTGCCAAGTGAGCCGTCAAAAACGTCTTGGAATTCTCAGATGAGGTCGTCTTCCCAACCGGTTGTAGTCACTCGATCGATCCCGGTCATCCCGATGCCCAATGGCGCGAACCATTCGATGCCCAGGAGGCTTGGTCTGTTTCAATTGACTATGGTCAGCGGTAGCATCTTGACGTGTTGTTTGTAGGCGACTCGGAAATGTCCCATGCCGACTACAGGGATTTGGTTTCCCTGGTAGTCCTTGAGAGGTAGGTGCTGCTTCTGTAATTCTTTGGGTTTGATACCTGGGACTAGCTGTTTTATTCTGTCCCACGATACCATGGAGAGGAAGGACCCCGAGTCCACTTCCATCTTGCAGTATTTTCCTTCGATTTTTACAATGACTTTAACTTTCTTCCCGCTTCCCGTCTGAGCGCTCTTTATAGTGACAGTTTGGTGTGTATTGGCTCGCTTCTCTTGTTGCCACTTTCTCTCAGCTCATTTAGGCTCAGCTCGTGTTGGGGAATTTCTGCGTCTCGTTGTGCTGTAGCTTTTTTTGTTCCTGCAGACTTTCTCGATGTGCCCTCATTTCTTGCAATGCCTGCAGATGGCATCGAGAAATCTGCATTCAGCTCGGGAATGATTTCCTCCGCAGCCAGTGCACTCCCGCCAATTCCTTCTTTCGCGCTCTTTTCTGTTCGTGAGCAAACGGTGGATCTCGTCGTCTTCTTTGCTCGATTCAAATGTTTCGCCAGACTCTTCGTAGTGGGTTGCGGTGGCAGGCTGCTTTCTGTCTTTGGTTGGGTTTGTTTCTTCGCTGTATGTGTTCATCTTTTTCATTGCGACGGCCGATTTTTTCGTGGCTTCAGCGGCTGTGGCTTCCACGATGGCTTCGGTCATGGTGATGTTGGGCTTGTTGAGTAATTTACTCTGTGCGGTCGAGTCTCTCAGACCCAACACCACGCGATCCCTCATCGCTTCGTCAATGTTCAGGAAATCACACTCACCCCCTAGTTGTCTAAGGGCAGCAATGAAATTGGCGATGGTCTCTCCCTCTCTCTGGTCTCTGCAGTAAAATTTGTGTCGCTTTATTAAGTTTGACACCATCGGAGCGTAGTGTGCTTTGATGATTCTTTGCAATTCTGGCCACGTTAGTTGTTTAACGTCTCGGGGCTTTGCAAGGGCCTTTGCCATCTTGAAAACCATTGGCTCGCAGTGAGTCAGGAACACAGCTCTCTTGCGTTGCTCTGAAATGTCTTCCATTTCATTGCTCTCCAAATACATCTGGAAGCGATCTGCATAGGAATCCCAATCCTCTTCGTTGGGATTGAAGGGTGCGGGCGGTGCGTTGTTTCCAGGCATCTTGGTTGTCATCTGGACTTCTTATCACC
>BLBF01000020.1:1105879-1122378 GCA_015471245.1 Laticauda colubrina
CAGCAGCAGCAGCAGCAGCAGCAGCAGCAGCAGCAGCAGCAGCAGCAGGAGGAGGTTCAGAGTCAGTGCCAGAGGGTGGGATGCTGGTTCTGGCCTTCTTGCCAGGACTGGAACGAGTAGGCACCGGCTTCCTCTTCTTGCCTGACTGACGAACCATGGTGTTCCTGCTAGATGTATGTGGCAACACGTCTTTCCCCTGTATGCTGACTGCATGCGTGGTGCATCCTTTTATATCCACAGAGCTGATGCAATTCATACTCCCTGCATGCGCAGTGAACGCTTTGCATCCGATATACATCCACGCGGCATCCGCTTTGTTTCCTATAGGCATCTGTGATGCATCCGCTTCATCTGCTATGCATCCGCCCCTTCCACTATGCCTCCACTTTGCAATTCTCCCCCGGAACCCCTTCGGAGGTGTCATCCACTTCTATCCGCTATCATCCGCTAGGCTTCCTATGAACATCCGCTTAACATTCCCGCTACATACTATCCATGTCCGTTCTTTTCTGTTCTTTTCCATTCTGTTTATGCAAATTTTTGCCGCTTTTTGGAGCGGATGACAATGGATGGAGCCACCCCCGAAATTTTTCTCAGCCGCTGTGTCCTTTATGCATACATTTTGCGTCCGTTGGCCAGTGGGACCTAGCCTTAACAGAATCTTGCAAATCTCCTAGTGTTTACCCTTTCCTCCTTCTTATGCCCTTCTTGAATCAAGCAAGGAGCCAGGCTTGATATTATTAAGATAATATCTTAATATTATCCCCTTTCCTAGGATTTAAGGAATGTTTTTGGAAATAACAACAGCAATAATAATAACAATAACAACAACAACAACAATAATAATAGTAGTAGTAGTAGTAGTAGGAGGAGGAGGAGGAGGAGGAGGAGGTGGAGGTGTACAAGGAGAAGCCATAGTCCAAGAAAAAGAACTGGAAAAAAATCACAAAATATTGTGACCTGGCCATCAAAACTTCATACCGTGTCCAAGAATTTTATGAAATACATCAAGAAATTGCAGCTTCCTGCAAAAACACCAGCAGAACTGCAAAAAACTGCACTACTTGGAACATTGTATATTTTTAGAAGATACTTGGTTGATATCTAGGATGCTGGCAGCAATCCATTTCAACCATCAGCACCGGTCACTGGTATTTGTAATACATTTTTAAATGTTCACTTGACTGCGTTTCATGTTTAATGAATAAAAGGCAGAATAATAATCACCATCTATATTTGGTATTATTTACATAAAATGAGCATATCATGCCTAATACTTAAGCTTGTTACTTTCTCAATAAAGGAATGTGTTCATTTCACACATTGTCTGTATAAATAGCCAATACATGTTATTTTCAGGTTTGGAAACATAATCACAGTAGGATTCAGGAATCTGAATTGTGATGAAATGTAGGCCAGAGCTGCAGGATAGAGGGGCTTTTTCCCAGTAAGAAAGAGACAGAGAAGCATTGAATCTTTGATATAACAGAAAGAGAGTGAAGGCAGACTCCCTCTAGCAGTTCTCAGGGAATATTTTGTAGTTATGTTGATAAGCGCTTTAGTTTGGCAAGATTTCTGTTTGTAGGTGAACAACAATATTCTGAAGTAGTTTAGTATATTGTTCTTGATTCTTTGGGCCTGACAGATTGCACAAAATGTGAAACAATTCTTAGTGTGTATCGTTCCTGCTTTCCTAGATTGTGATTTCAGATACTTGATTTTCATCTGCCATCAGCCCTAGTAGCCTAGCCCGTGTACTAGTCAGAAAAATCTGGAGGACTTCAAGCTAGAGAGATTTCAATTATCTTATTTTCCCTTGATATTCTTACCACCTTTTCTTGATAGTCTTACTTACTTTGGAATGCTTCCATCTGAAATCTTTTTCTCTCTGGAGCCTATAGTGGTCTATCTCTGCTATGGCTTCTTCCTTGGCTTGCTTCAGTCTCTTTCCTTTTCCTGAAAAAATGAGATATGCCATTTTAATTGGATTATTTTGTACATGTCATTTATAATGCAGGAGGTCAGATAAAATTAAAATTCTTTAGTTCAAGAACACTTTGTTCATTATCCCCTTTCCTTCAGCACAGCCCAGACAAGAACCCCAAAGTTAACTTTTTTGCATTTCATCTGCTTTCTCCTTACAGTAGAAGAAATCTCGCTGCCAAATTTGTCCTGCAAGGATATGGTGTATAACCTTAAAACTTAGCTTTTAAAATTATACATGAATCTGTAAAGACTTTCAGCTCAATAGGAATTATGCCATAAATTATGGCTTCTACTGGAGAGATTTGGACAAAGAAATTACTCTTTTTTTAAAAAAAATATTCTGGGGAGGGAGAGGTCTTTGTTTTGTTGATCACTGTTTAATATTCTTTTAAAAAATAGATCCCCTTGATTTCTTAGAATCTTTGGAAGCTTTGAATCAGAATGATCTCAAGGGCTCATATCTGTGTCACTATCATCTTATATAGAATGACCCAATTTCTTTGTCACATTCAGTTATTTAAAAAAAATTATATGACTATCCAACTCACTCTTGGGCTGTTTACTAAAATAAAAGCCCAATATAAAAATAATAAAAAGCAACAACTTTCCACCCTCTGTCAACAGCCAAATAAGCCACTTAATTCCATTCTGAGGTCCACTAGCCTGTTGATAAAATTAGGTCTTCAGGGTCTTGAGATCCTGAGAAAGAGTGTCAAAGTGGGGGCTAATTCATGAGGATGATATTCCATAGGGAGAGAGCCATCACCTTTCTTCTTGATCCCACTGGCTAGACGGTCCTCCTTAGGGGAGGGGACTCATAGCATTCTCTGACACATCCAGCCCTTGGGCCGCCAACTTGATACCTCTGCTCTTGTGGGACAAGTAGATGTGACTGGCAAAAGATGGTCCTTCAAATCCCTAAATATAATTGACCTACTGAGTTCACACACTACACTAAACTATAACTACGTTATACAAATCATAGAGCTAGATTCATACAACATGATATGTCCGAATTGGACAAATCATTTTATTGTCTTGAGCAATACGGTGCTTAGATACCTTATGCTATACAAGAATTATCATCCGTCCCAAGTAAATCAGACAGCAAATGCAACTACTTTATTATAAGCCACATTAACAGAACTTTGCAAGCCTGAAAGAACAAAGTTCCTACTGCCATTTTTAAGCATCTGATTAATTAGGACAGGTTCTTCCTAAGTTTCTCTCTTTGACTGTTAAGGGGTCTTCTGCCTCTCTTGTTTGATTATTTCTTAGACAGCATGCCTTCCCCTCATTCCCCAAGGTCACACACACATTCCATTACAAGCCTATTCATAATTCATTGCTGATAAAAAGTTAAGGGATATATTGAAGAAGGTGGAGCCTCCTCGCTGACGGACCGTAGATCACGACTCTCTGTGGCTATGGTCTGTGCTCTTTTGTTGGAGAGCCCCGATCATTACAATTAGGGACTGAAGCTGCCTTAGAGGAGTGGTGGAGTAAGGGAAAGCCGCAAATCAGGTTGAGGGGAGCTGCATCTCTCCCCCCAGGCTTGGTCTTTTTCCCCCCGAAGATGACTGCAGTGGTGGTTTAAAATGGCCACCCAAAGAGGAGGACTCAGTTGGATTAAGCTTTGTGCAGGAGGGAAGGAAGAGGTGGATAACATCTGAATCGGGACAACTGGGCAATACAACTAAACAAAAGTCCCCGGGATTAAGGTAACATGGAATTTTTAAGAAAAGAAAAGTGAGTGGCAAAATTACAAAGGGACAGGAAAAAAAATATAAGAAAATATTCTTGATAGCTAAGCAGGGCTTTGAACCTGGAAAGGAAGAAGCTGGAACTAAAGATTTACTAAATTGGACTAAAATATTTTGGGGAAAAAAGAGACATAAAATAAAGCTGGACTTAAGATTGTTAAATGTTCATAATAATAATAAAGTTTACAAATTGGAGACTGGACTGTGCTGGAATATTGAGGTTTGAAAAAACCTAAATAAAAAAATAGGAGAAAAAGGTGAAGACTTTGTATAATGGAGAGTGCCACCTTTTGACAAAAACTTGAGCTCAAACAAAACAGAAAGCATCTTGTTTCTGAATGAACTTGTGTGGATATAAAGGGCCTGTCACATAGGCCGATGGATGCAAAACATATGTAAAAAGGACACAGCGGACGAGAAAATATTCCATCCGTTGTTATCCGCTCTCAAAAGTGCCCCGAATTTGCATAAGCAGAGCGGACAACAACAAAAAGGAATGGACGGGGGGAGGATGTAGCCAGGATGTTTAGCAGATGCTCCAAGGAAGCCTAGCGGATGGAAGCGGATGGAAGTGGATGGCACATCCGCAGGGCTTCCGGGGGAGCACAACGAAGTGGACACGCAACGGAAGGAAAGGATGCAGAGCGGATGCCTAGCGGATACAGCGGATGCATCACGGAAGCCTAGCGGATGCCTAGCGGATGCCTAGCGGATGCCTAGCGGATGCCTAGCGGATGCAAAGTGTTCACTGTGCATGTGGGGAGGATGCATTGCATCAGCCCCGCGGATATAAAGGGATGCAGCTCGCAAGCAGGTCACCATTCAGAGGAAAGACCTACTTCCAGACACAACTCCACCCAGCCAACAACCATGGGGAAGAAGAGGAAGCCTGTGCCATCTGCTGCCAGCCCTGGCAAGAAGGACAGGGCCACCATCCCACCCCTGGCCCTGACTCTGCTTCTGCTGGGGCTTCTACTGCTCGGGCTGACTCTTCTGGTGCTGGGGCTTCTGCTGGTGCTTACTCTGCTGGCCCTACTCCTGGTGCTGGTGCTTCTGCTGGTGCTTACTCTGCTGGTGCTGCTCCTGGTGCTGGTGCTTCTGCTGGTGCTTACTCTGCTGGCACTGCTCCTGGTGCTGGGGCTTCTGCTGGTGCTTACTCTGCTGGTGCTTTTCCTGGTCCTGCTGGTCCTGCTGGTCCTGCTGGTCCTGCTGGTCCTGCTGGTCCTGCTGGTGCTTACTCTGCTGCTGCTGATCCTGGTCCTGCTGGTCCTGCTGGTGCTTACTCTGCTGCTGCTGATCCTGGTGCTGCTGGTGCTGCTGGTGCTGGTTTTGCTGCTACTGTTGTTGTTGCTGCTGGTGGTGGTGGTGGTGTGGGGGACCAAACCCTAGAACCTCGAAGCCCTGCTGATGAGGGCCCAGATGGCCCTGCCAGAGGGAGGAAGAGGCATATTTGTGAACGGGAGAGGAGGCAATACTCCATCGAAGAGGAACATGAGGATGAGATGCTCGAATGGCTGAGGGAGAACAAATATCTATGGCGGAAGGGACACAGGCTCTATCGAGACACCAAGCAGAAGCAGGCGGCTTGGAGAGAGAAGGCAGAGAGCCTGGGCTACGCTTAGGAGGTGCTCCTCGGCTGGTGGAAGCACATGCACACCTGGTACAGGAAGCTGCACCTCAAGAAATCTGGCCAGGCCACGGTCAAGCTGATGGACTGGGAGACCTACGTGATGGCCAAGTGCAGCTTCTTGGAGGGTGAGATCCATCACCGAGGAGCAGCCCCTCTCACAACCCTCTCTCTCAGGCAGCCCACAGAGAGCCAGTCCTCTTCTGGCCAAGAGTCAGCTCCTGTGTCCAGGCAGGTATCTGTGGAGCGTCCCATGATGGAGACCCCCCCCGACAGCTGCACTCCCCGTGGAGGACCCCCTGATGCAGTGGGAGCAAGGAGAGGCCGCTGCCACCAGAGACCAACCCACCCCCACCCCCAGCTCCACCTCCACAGAAAGCAGGCAGAGAGGCAGACCGGAGGGACAGAGCCACACTGTCCTCTTGGAGATCAGGGACACCATCAGAAGCAGCGTAGATCTCCTCTCTCAGCTGGTACACACCGACATACCATCCTCTAACAGAAAGCCCTTCCTCACCTACGTCAACCAGACTCTCATGGAAATGCCCGAATCCCAGGACCAGGTGATCAAGGAGAGGATCACAGGTCTTCTGCACCACCCTCCAAGCCCAGCTGAACCTGCTCTGACCCAGTCCAGGTCTGCTCCTCCACCCCAGGTGATGTCACAGCCCTTCCAAAGCTTTCCACAGGCCCTCACCAACCAAGGCTATGGCTACTAGGAGTTCCAGCAGCACAGGCAGCCCTTCCCAGTCCAGGCACAGGTTCAGCGTATGCCACCGATGCCACCGACGCCACAGATGCCATCCATGCCACAGATGCCACCCATGCCACAGATGCCACCCACGCAGTCCTCACCCAGCTGCAGACCAGACAGCCCCACTACACTCCTCCTTCCTCCACCCCACAGCCAAGCCCGGCCTCAGAACATCTGTCATCGGTCTTGGGACTGACACCCCATGTCATGGAGGAAGGGGCTCTCAACATCACAGGACTCAGCCAGCTCTCTGAGAGCTTCCTCCACACACCATCCCCTGTTGTCCTCTCGGGGCCAGGCACCCCAATGGCGCCTCAGACCAGCACCCCAGCAGCAGCCACCTCCACAGCACCTGGACCCTTCACCCCTGAGACTATGGGCACGCCTCAGATTGACTGAGAAGAGTGCCAGAGACTGGGTTGCTACCTGTTGACTTTATCTTTTCTTGGGACACTTTACTTGGGTCATTTTACTTTTACAGTTTGTTATTAATAAAGATTATCTTTGCTTCACATACTTGCTTCAGTTCTTTTAGTCAGTAAAGTCTTGGTGGAAACTTTTAGAAATGGTTTAAGCCTTTGCATGCTTGTGGAAGGGGTAAGGATAGCAGTGGGATGGGCAGGGATACCTGTGGGATGGGTAATAGCTGTGGGATGGGTAATAGCTGTGGGATGGGTAGGGATACCTGTGGGATGGGTAATAGCAGTGGGATAGATAAACCTCCAGTGCAAGCATATTGGGACTGTACGGTCCACCCTCCCAGGTGCCACACCTATGGCCCTTAATCATTGATCCACACATTTCAACATAAACACAACTCTTTATTAAATGCCCTGATCATTGTAAGGCCACTCAACATACATGGCACAATCTCATCAGTGTGATGAGACAAGCTGAAGGAAGCATCCATTAAGCATCTACCATCCTGTCTTGCCACTCCACTGCTCCAGCTGGGGAGTTGCACCAGTGTTTCAGGAGGTTGTGCTGCTTCTTCCCTTCACATGAAGCTCTGTTGGGGACTTGCGCATCCACAGTGTCTATCAGGTTTCTCCCTTGCCTCCATTCCCCAGGCTCCATGTCCCCATTGCCTTGTTGGTGGTCCACGAGCCTGTTCTGCAATACTGGGTAGCGGGTGCGCATGAGATTGTGCAGGGTGCAGCAAGCTTCCACGATGTTCCTCACAGTCTCTGGGCAATGCTGCATGGTGGTGAGAAGTACCTGGAACCTTTGGCCAGGATGCCAAAGGCGTTCTCCACCACCCGCCTTGCCCTGGACAGCCTCTAGTTGAAGATCCTCTCTTCACGGGTGAGGCATCTGGAGGTTTAGGACTTCATGAGGTAGGTTCTGAGGGATGAGGCGTCATCCCCCACGATGAAGTAGGGCACATCTTGTGTGTTGTTGGGCAGGGGGTCTGGATCTGGGAAGCTCATGATGAGATTGCGTTCCAGCCCCTCCTTGAGGTGACTGGCGTTGTATACCTGGCCATCTGAAGCTGACCCGTTGCCTGAAGCATCGATGTACATGAACTTGTAGTCAGCATAGACCATGGCGAAGAGGATGATGCTGAAGAAGCCCTTGTAATTGTGATAAGTGGACCCTGACTTGGCTGGAGCTTTGCAGGCCACGTGATTCCCATCTATGGCTCCAACAGTGTGGGGGAAGTTCCACTTCTGATACCACTGCTCTGCAACTTTCTTCCAGCCTTCTTCAGTGGAGGGGCACTTGAGGAGCTCCTCCAGCTATTCTTCGATGATGGCCTGCACCACTTCTCTGACCACAATGCTGATGGTATTGTGTGGCATCCTCCAGGCGTACTGCATGCTCCTGTACATGGTCTGTGAGGCCAGGTGGCGCAGAGTCATTGCCACGCTGAGTCCAGGATCCAGGCTGGGCTGGAAGTTGGTGCTCTGCTTGGTCAACCTGGGTGTCAGCCGCTGCACAACTTCATCAAACATGGCTGGCGGCATCCTCATGAAGTTCTGGAATGCACGAGGGTCTTCGTTCCTCAGCTCCACCATCAGCTTGTTATAGAGTCCATACTCAGCTCTTCTCGCGATCCATTTTCGGACCCACACACTTCTTGGCCGCCTCCTTTTCTTCGCGTAAAACAGGTGAAGGAGCCTGTAGAGCTTCGTACTGTTGCAGAACGATGGTGGCTGCCAAAAGGAGTGTGTGATGATCCATGGTGGAGATGACTGGATGCTGTGGAAGAGGAAGAGGCAGATGAAGGCTGAAGAGGTCTGCACAGCAGGGCTGCTGTCCTGAAAGTGAGATCTATGTGATTTCCTCCCCCTTTTTATCGGAAATATAGGTTTTGCGCTAGGTGTCCTTTTGCATCCTCTAGGCATCCTGCAGATATCCTAAATATCCGAGATACATCCCCTATACGAACGTTTTATCCGTTTTAATGCTTTGTATGCGAGCTGCATCCGCTTTCATCCTTTCTCCGTCCGTGCTACTAATGCTGCGTGTCCATTCCACGTCCGTTCCGCTTCCTCCCTGTGTCCGTTTTCCGCTGGAGCGGATGCGAGTTGCGCGGATGCACAGCAGATGCCTAGCGGATATAGCAGACACATAACGGATGTCGACGGACGTCTAACGGATGTTCCCCGTATGCGTAGCGGATGTATTATGGATGCGTTGGATACATTTTCTGCTAGAAAAGTTTTGTGCACCTGAAATGACAATAGATGGATGCTGGACGGATAGAGAGGATGAAAAATGGACGCAGTGAGTACAGAACGGAAGCATCGCATTAACCAATGGATGGCAAGTGTTTTTCTCCGTTTTACATCCTCTTTCCATCCGTTGGTGCTGTGTGACAGGGGCAGAATCAGAATAAAGGAAAAAGCAAGGAAAGACTGACTGTGGGATTGATTGAGGTTTTTGATATTGACCCTGGACTGGAATAACTGAGAACTTTAGAAAATTGAAAGAAGAAAGAAGGAAAGTAAAAGTGTTTTTTTTTTTTGGTGGACTCTAACGATCATAAAATATAAGACTGTGTAATGATGATATCTCTTCAGGAATTAAAAATGGAACTTAAAAATATGAGATAATTACTGCAGGAAAGAGGCGAATCACTTTGCTCTGAGTTAGAAAAAATGGAAATTGCGATTGAAGAACAAGAAGAAAGAGCTTCGGAGCAGGAGGAGTCGACTCAAGGAGAAGACATTTTAAATAAACAATTAACACAAAGAATACCACAAAGAAGTGGGAAAAGAAGGAAGGTTAAAAAGTTGAGATTTAAGAAGGCAATCAAAGGGAATACCTGTGAAGTCAGGAAAGGCAGAAAGACCCAGCAGAAAAGGTGAAAGGAAGATGTTAAGAAAGAGAGGGATATAAACTGGAATGAGAAAAGATATGGGGAAAAGAGGGGGAGGAGAAGCAGTAAGAAACAGGTGCATGAAATAAAGAAATACAGAAATAGTAAAATGTTGAAAAGAAATTGTTTTTTCAGAGATAATGGTTGATGAATTAAAAAGGGGATTCTGCAGGGTGACAATGGGTAATAAGAATATTTCTGCAATTAAAAACATTTAGAAAATAGGGTAATATCGATACCGATAACACTTAATAAAAATCAAGAGGGAAAAATATGCTGTGGAATCCAAATGAAAAGATGTTATGATTATTACTATAACTTCTTAAAAATAATGGTTTGCTGGGAATCAAGATGAGGGAATAAAGGTATATTTTAATCATTGAGATGTCACACTCAAAGCAGTAAAAGGGGGGAAACCTATACTTGTTTTTTTTTTTTTTAGTGTTAAAATTTATATTAATCTGGAATTTATAAAAAGAATGTGTAATGGAAAGGGAATATGACAGACTAAAGAACCAACTAAATGAATAAGTTAACATAGAAGATTAAAAGCAAGGAGAGACATTGGTAACTTCATTATTATCATTATTATTATTATTAAGCAAACACATATTGTTTATCTTTATAAGGATTATATTTGAAATAATTGAAATGAAACAAAAAAGATATTTCAATTGAGATTAATGAAAGAGGCTAGAATTAATGTGTTTGTTTCTCTCCTTACTGAAAATTTGGAATGGAAAAGGTAATAATAGAATTAAGTACGCATATATGAATGTATAATTGCTGTCATATTTGTATGTAAAGGTGATGACCCGGAAATATGTTGTCCACTAAAAAGAGATTTTTGTTTTTAATGTGAAAAACTGAATAAAATTTGTTTAAAAAAGTTAGGGGATATATTAAAAATAGAAAAGTAAATCCACACAAATACTCATATGCAGTGGTGGGATACATTTTTTTTTTTACTACCAGTTCTGTGGGTGTGGCTCAGAGGGCATGGCAGGGGAAGGATACTGCAAAATCTCTATTCCTAACCCACTCCAGGGGGAGGATACTACAAAATCTTATTCTCTCCCCATCCCACTAACCTGCTTTCCAGCTCCATTCTCCTGTGCAGGGCAACAAAAGAAGACCCAGCCGAGCAGCTGGACTCGGGAGGCAGAGAATAGATGGGGGTGGGGTCAGTCAGAGGTGGTGTTTGCAGGTTCTCTGAACTACTCAAAATTTCCACTACCAGTTCTCCAGAACTGGTCAGAAGTTGTTGAATACCACCTCTGCTCATATGCATATCATACAATGTTTTACAAATGAAGACAGAACACTGTCCAAACATCTCATCAGATATGCACATATCTCCATACCAGAATGCACATATCCATCTGCTATGTACAGCCATGAAATTAATAAGCATGTGTGAATCTTGCATTTTGAGTACATGTCTTGCTCTATTGTTTCAATCCAATCAAAAGGAATCTTACTTATTTTCCTAATTTATACAAATTATGGACTTCTAAAGGAATGTATATATTTTCACAAAACTACTTTTTTGAAGGTTATGGATAAACCTAACACCACAATTGCCTTAATTGTCCTCTTTCTCTGTTCTCTGTGTGCTAGCTATGGAGAGAACGTTTACATTCACTTTGTTATATGTTCTTTTATTATTATTATGTATTGACTTTAGGATCAGAAATATAGTGTTTACTTACTCTCACATAAACAATCTAATGCTTCCAGATTTCCTTGCTGAAAAGCATTGGCACTGTCACAAAGCATCACTTGTTGAAATATGGACAACTTCCTATACGACCTGAACTTTTAATCAAATATTTCTTTTTGTTTTTTGCAATAGTCAAAGAACAGATTGTAAATGCTGTTGTCAAGAAAAGGCATCATTCTCCAAGATTTGCTTTACTGATTTGCTGACAGGAACCCTTCAGTTTGCAACAGTTGAATTTTGTTAAACTCTGGCATAAATCCAAACCAATATAATGTTACATCTCAGATCCCAAAATTGCAATATTTACATTTATTGAATTTCCACCTCCCTTTTGCTTTTGTTTGCTGGATGGAAAGGTGGGGGGGGATATTAAAGCACATTTCGAGCACTATCACGTTGTAGACATGAAGGAAGAGGTAATGTCAAAGTCTAGTGACTCATTTCATAATAAGTGTAATATGACAATAATGATATCTTTCTGATTTTTAAGTATTAAAATAATGCTTAATATCTTAGTCTTGCAAATTCTAGTTTAGTCAGGTATTTAGGTGTTCATTAATTTATGTGGATTCATCATTCTACCTTAGTTGAAGTGTTAAAGTGAATTCTATGAGGTTTTTATCTCCACATTATGTTCTCTCAGATATGGAGCTTCAGTACACAGAAGAGAAAGCCCCTTTTCAGTTGCTAAAGGGGCTTGTACATTAATTTAGGAAAGTATTGAAGCAAGTAAAGGAGTAACTGTGCCTGGACATGTTCTAATCTAGAAGATAAACCAGAAGGAAAAGAATTAATGTTGTTATACAGAGATTCCACTTCTGTCTAATTTAGATAAGACAAAAAGGATGATGAGAACCATTCTGAAAGTATTCATTGCCCCCTACTTAAGTTATAATATCCTCCAATTCTTGAGCTTTGTCTACAAATGAATGTAAAATTTATAAAAAGTATCTTTCCTCCAATAATCACATTCTGAAGAAAAACACAGCTTCTGAAAAATTGCAGAAATCTCACCCTTTAAGAATCTAGAATGCCCAGAATTTTAGAGAGATTGGCAGTATTCTATGTACTTTATATTTATAATAGCAAAGACCTGCCACTAGGAATGACACTCAATAGTTTCAAGTTTTCAACTTGCTTTGCAAATAGCCTAGACTATTTATCTGTTTCATATGATGGAGGAGGTGATATCCAGTTGTGGATATAGGAATTGATCAGACACAGCTATTTTGTGACAAAGCATATGAGGTAAGTTATTCCAAGTTTCAGTGCTGTAATGAGGGAATTAGCCAGTATCCACAGTTAGATGCATTCTGTGTCCTGTATTCACATTTATCTCTTCTGCCAAAATTTAGATTAGACGTTCCTCTGCTGAGGGTATCCTGTCTCCATGAAAAGGCAATACAGTGCTGTGTCTGGTGTCATGTCAGTCAGAAGCAATGCCATCAAAAACAAATTTATAGAAAAGCAGAGGAAAAGCTGTCATACCACACTACTGCAAAAAGAAGAACCAAAACAGTTGGAGACAAAGACTTGGTTTTTTGGCATGCTGAAAATGTTGCTTGGCTTCCTATTGCAGTTAACAGAAGTAAAACTACCCATAGCACTGAAATGGAAAATAAACAGAATAAGAAATCAGCATAGCTTACTTTTCAAGAAATTGCAGTATAATACTGAAACATTGTGGAATAGTTAAATCTATAGCTTCCTTTAAATACATTCTTCAGCACTCTAAAAGTTTATTCTCTTTGTCTTAAAAAACTAATACTTATGTGACTTTTGGTGGGCAAATTTAGAATTTTTAAAACAATTTGTGGGCTTTCTCATAAAATGGCCTCCCTTATTCATAAAATGGCTGCCATAGGAAGTATGTCCTGTCAAAGAATGGCAGTTTGCCAGGAAGCAAACTTGTGAGGGGGATCTTGCCATTGTGGAATGATATCCAACTGTCCTAGTTTATCATGGGTTTTTTTCTGCATCACTGGGCACATTAATAAGTAAAGCAATAGGCTCTAATAACTCATTATTTTCTGCGAATGCCTCTGGGCTGATGTAGGTCTAGAAACATTCTTGGAAATACGCATTATATTAGAAATTTCTTTGTAGAATTACAGCTTCTCTGAAAAGAAATAAAAAGAACCTTGGAAACAAAACCACACAGAAGCCAAATGTATATCAAAGGAGGTATTTACTAACATCAAATGTCCTGTTATGGTCTAATCATATGGCTTCAAACCTTGGGCCACCACAGGCACCCCTGACATAAGTGATGTTGAACTGGCCACACCCACTCCCCCCCCCCCCCCCCCGGTCAAATACAACCCTGATGCAGTCCTCAATGAAATTGAGTTTGACACCCTTTCTGTAAAGTATTCTATGAACCCAGGCCATTAATATAGTCAATCCTTCGTAATTATACTAGCAATTTCAGCATGATGTGAGAAACTACCACTGCTTGGCTAGAAGAGCAGGAACAACTCTTCTGCCAGAGAAACTATAGCTTCACCAGGAGAGATGAAACACCAACTTGTGGATTGGCATGCTGTTAGTGAGACTGGTCTGGCCATCTCATTTCTTTATAAGAAATCCACACCTCTTTATAAACTGTTTGTAAGATAGTTGGTTAACTGCCTTATATTTGACATGACCTTATGTTAATTTTGAAGGATTGGATGTGTGCAAGATTTATAAACATAAGTCTGCTAACTAGTACAAAATCATGCCTTGGGAAGTCATGGGTAGATGAGTCATGGGTAAATCTACATACCATACTTTGGAGGAGCAATGGATATTTAAAAACAGTTAATATTGTGTGGAGGCAGTACCTGAGATGCAATTTATTTACACTGTCTGGTGCTCTGCTAGTATACAAACATTTTCAATCATGACGGTAATAGCAAAATTATTAGCAAAAAAAGGGGTAAGAAAGGGGGGATTTTTAGTTTGAAGCTGGTTGTTGTGTCTGCATTTTAATGCTTTATATAATTTTTAATACAATATATATTAATACAATAACAGAGAAAACTTTAGGTTTACAGAATAGGCTTGCTTGGTTTATGTGGAAGAGAGGCTGTTTGAGAAAATTACAGGTATCTATACTCCTTCCTTAACAGTAAACTTGACACAGGTTAGAGGGAGATACATTGTTTTGGGGACTTTGCCTCCACCAATGACTGGAAAAATCCAGGAGTAGAAAAAATAAAGGGTGTTTTTTCTCTCAGAGTGCAGATGCCTCAGAGGAAAAAGAAAGCCTGAAGGCCAAGCATGAAAAAATGTAACTTGGACTGTTGTAAGAGGTCTGCAATGCTGGTCATTAAAAAGGACAATAGAGGGGGAAATGAAGACATTCCAGAGACACCAAAGGGGAAAAAGGGGCTCTGTAAGTAGAAAACATCAATAGTATATATAAACAGAGAACTTCTATATGTTGTAGAGTACAGAGTACAATCTAGAGGTAATTTTAAGTGCAGTAGTATAGAACAGACATGTCCAACCCTTGGCCTGTGGGCCACATGAGTCCATGGATAGCTAGTAATGGACCCCAAAAGATTGTAAATTTTTAACGTTATTACATGCATTTTATATACATTCAATATATGTTTGATATATGACCCTAGACAATTTCTTTTCACTCAGTATTGTTCAGGCAAGCCAAATGATTGACCATGCCTGGTAGAGAAGAACAGTAATGGGAACAAGGTGTAGACATGATAGAAAATATCCAATATGTATTTGTGAGTATATAGGTAAGTTTTACACATTGCTTTTGTGATTTACAAATTAATAAGTTTCCAAATCTGTTAGAAGAAGATACAAAATAAACCACCTAGTCCAGAGCCCAGTGTTTTTGCATCTCTCTAGACCAGGGACCCCCCAGGCCAGGCCAGTGGTGGGATTCAGCCAGCTTGCACCACTTTGGGAGAAACGGTTATTAATTTTCTGAGCAGTTGGTGAACTGGTTATTAGGGCATAGAACCAGTTGTTAAATTATTTGAATCTCACTGTTAGGCATATAAGTCATTGAACAGGTATTTGGGTTAGAAATATATAAACCAGGATAAACATTTTAAAACTGTATCTTTAAGAAAATGCAAAACTGTAATTAGGTGTGGTTTCTCAAACGGCCATACGATGGAGCCAGAAACCTGGTTTGTCTGAGTCTGAGTTTCAGAAGAGAGGTGTGAATGTATCTCTGTTTCCTTCTGTTGGAAAATATTGCCGTTCCTCCATTTTTCCTAATTGACTGATTTCTGGATTTAATGTAAATCTGATACTGAACTGTTTTTGACACTGGAATTTGATATTTGGATTATCCCTGGATTGAAAACTGACTGATTTATTTGTGAATGACTTTGGACTGTGTTTGGACTTTGCTTAAACTTTCTGGAAGTAAAAACCTACATTTACTGTACAGTGTATCTGTGTACTGCGTGTGTATTATTCAAATACTTCTCTCAAAATACGTCTCCCTGTAGGCGCTCATTTTCCTAATGGGGAATTACCTCAACACTCACCACTGGCCATGGCCCCTTGGGAACTGGGCCATGCAAACGATGTGCAAAACTTATCACCTTCTCTCCACCACCACTCCTGGTCTGCAGAGTGGAAAGTTTGGGGACAGCTACTCTAGAGTCTGGGTCAGTCTAATTGGTATGGTTTCAAAAAGAACCTGTGCAAATTTAACAAATGTCAAAGCATTATTGGAAAAGCAACATAGTGTATTGATATACATTTCAGAGGAAAAAATATATGATATATTGTTGGCATTTTACATGAAGCCAAATGAAGATTTTTTTAAAACACAAGGAAAAAAAAACATGTACTTGAGATGCAATTTATCTACACTGTCTGGTGTTCTTCTAGTATTCAAACATTTTCAATAATTAGCAAAAAAAGTGGTAAGAAAGGGGGGATTTTTAGTTTGAAGCTGGTTGTTGTGTCTGCATGTTAATGCTTTATATAATTTTTAATACAATATATATTTTATTATACATAAAATTGACTTTACTTTGTATAAATATGCTTTTTTCTATATAAAGACATGTCTGTCCTTACCATTTAAGATGTTCTGCTTGTACTCATTTTATTAAGTAGTTTGGCTTAATAAAATATTGCCTAAGTTGGCATATTTTCGGGATACAATATTTAGTCTATATTTCAGAGTACCATGCCTTCCCATTAGACAGTACCCCTACTGTACTCCCATCATTCTGTTTCAGCAAAAAGTGTGCCTTTCAGTTTACATGAACAAGATTAAAGTGTCAGAATTCATATATACATACATACATACATACATACATACATACATACATACATACATA
>BLBF01000020.1:1141385-1201623 GCA_015471245.1 Laticauda colubrina
AATAAATAAATAAATAAATAAATAAATAAATAAATAAATAAATAAATAAATAAATAAATAAATAAATAAAGGGTGTGCTGATTTAATTGGAAATCATACTTTGAGGAAATCAGCAGGGAAACTATTTGAACCTTGTCAGGTGGAATAGCTTTCTCTCTCATATCTAAGGCAAGGTGTCATTTGAGGTTGAACCTTCAGGAGTCAAGGTGACATGGAGAACTCCAGATGGAAGAATTAAATGAAAGTTTTATTTGTTTAATCTCAGGTAGGTGGCCTGCTTCCTGAACCAGCCATTTTTCTGTAGACATACCATATGTGTATCCCATATACACATAGCTAGGTATATACATTACATATATCATGTTTGCTTATATGTGATCCCTGTCACTTCCTTCTTTAAAATGGAGAAGTGTAAATATCTGTTCATCAGAGCTTCTTGAATAAAAGAATGCAAACATTGCCTATTCCTATATTCCTTCCCATTCTTTATTAACTGAGACAACTCAGAGGTGTGGTTGAGGAATCTGACACAGGCCAGGATTCATGCTTTCATTTTTCCCAGGATTAACATTCACCTAGGGATGTTTTTTCTCTGCAGGGCAGGAGACATTTTGAAGCATCATTAGCATTGGCAACCCTCTGCCTCAGCAGTCAAAGATAGTAGCCACTATGGAGATTAAACCTTTTTCTAAGAGGACATGGCAGGTGATAATGGAAGACTTACAAAAGGAAATGGGCTGCTTTCAAAAGCTCCAAAGATTTCCTTTCTATCAAAAAGAAGCTTTAGGCTTATGGTAAAATAATATCAGATTTTTTTAAAAAAAAATGCCTGAACAATGCATGCATGTGAAATCTTTGCAAAATTTAAATAAACCACTTGATGTTCCTCCATTGCTAGTCTTCAAATGGGATGTTTTGTTCTTTACTCTTCAGTTTTCATTACATTATTTTTCCTTGTTTTCAGTCTCATGAACTAATACAGGTATAGCTGTATTAACATTTCTTAACATACCTGCTGCAGAATTCACTGGTCTCAGTTTACTGCAAAGAAAGCTAACTGGTAAAATCCCAAAGTACCATCTCTAGGCCCATACAAATCAGTCTTTATTCCGTTCCCTTTGGAGACTGGAAAGCTGATGAGGGCATGATTTGAATTCAAAGTTCTGTATCGAGATCTGAGAGCAAACTGACTTAAGCTTAAGATTAATGTTAAACAAAAGATTCATTCATAAACTAAAAAGAAAAACATAATTAACAATCGTGACAAAACTTCACATTTTGGGCAGAATGAAATGAAAATGGGACATTTATGGTTATAACATTAACCTTTAGAGTAGGGGTGTCAAACAGGTGGCCTGTGGGCCAAATGACTTACGCACAGGCCACACCACCCCAGCTCCGTGAAGGGGAAAAAGAACATTACAAAATGTCATGTGACAACAATATGATGCCGCAAGTTTGACACCCGTGCTTTAGAGCAATGTTTCTTAACCTCTTAACTCTTAAACTGTGTGGACTTTAATTCCCAGAAGTTCTAGCCAGCATGTCTGCTAGGGAATTCTGAGAGTTGAAGTTCATGCATCTTAAAGTTGCTGAGGTTGGTAAATGCTGCTTTGGAGGACATTAACAATGTCACATTTCAATGGTTTTACCACAATAAATGTTTGTATATATTCCTCCTCTTTTTAAGGCAGAGATGATAGGAATGAGGATAGGACAGCACAGCAGCATTTTTTTTCCACAAAACGCTCAGGTTTGCTGATTGAACCAATGCAGAAAATATCCTGCTTAAACTTGGAAATAAAAACATTCAAAAACTAGAGAAATAAATAATTGTGTTTTTTCTTTTTTTTGAAGCCAGGGTTGGCATCACACTGAAGAACCGTAGTTGAATTGGCCTTGTGATATAGCTTTGTTCAGGGGGATGCAAGGTGTGGCCCCCCAAAATCAAGGGGGCAGCCACTAAGTTGTGATCAAAACTCTGCATGTGCAATGCACATTTTTTAAAAAACAAACAAGCAGAGCTTTAATCACCATCACCGAGGGGTGAAATTTAACCACCTTGGCCCGGCTTGGGAGAGGTGATAGGGACGATTTGAATCGGCAAAAAAATTGCCCCTGATTGCTGTTACTATAATACCAAGCCATGGCCACAGCCACATCCATAGAATAGGTAGGGAAAATTTTTGAATTTCACCCCTGCCATCATCATTGTGATTAATGTCTCCACCTTTTTGGACCCTATCCTGCAGACACCTCTGGAGCTTTTGCTGCTCAGTCAGCGGAAGGAGTCTTGGTGGCACAGTGGTTAGAATTTAGTATTGCAGGCAAACTCTGATCGCTACCAGCAGTTCGATTCTCACTGGCTCAAGGTTGACTAGCCTTCCATCCTTCCAAGGTCGATAAAATAAAGATCCAGATTGTTGGGGGCAATATGCTGACACTGTAACTGCTCAGATAGTGCTGTAAAGCACTATCAAATAGTATGTAAATACCATAAGTATAAATGCTCTTGCTATTGTAGGATACTAGCAGTGATGGCACTGGCTAAAATGGGATAACAGGTAAAGGTTAACACTGATTCACAAACCTTGGCTAAAGCCAGGGGTGGGTTGCTGGGAGTTCGCAGGGGTTTGGGAGAGCCCCTAGCTAAGATTCTGCACAGTTTGGAGAACCCCTAAATCCCACTCATGGCTGGCCCTGCCCAACCCACCCCTCCCAGGAGTCCCCACATGGCCTGTTTTGGCTGCAAGTTAGCGCAGGGTATGCACAGAGGCTCAGGAAGCCTCCCTGAAGTTCAGAAAGGCCAGAAATGGGGCCCATTTCCAGCTTCCAGAGAACCTCCGGAGCCCAGGGAGGCTGTTTTCTCCCTCCCAGAGGCTCAAGGAAAGCCTCTAATACACAGGGAGGGCAAAAACACCCCCCTGCCATGGTGCAAGAGGCTGACAAGACCACGCCCACCATGGCCATGCCCACCCAGCAACCAGGCAGAGAACCCTGTAGTAAAATTTTTGAAGCCCACCTCTGACTAAAGCTCTGATGCATCAGAATTGGGGAAATCCTTTAAATCAATGTCCCTCAACCTTTTGGGCACCAGGAACTGGTTTTGTGGAGAAAGGATTTTCTGTGGACTGGAGGGGCTGTAGTTTTGCTGCCTGCATCCCAGATGGAGCTTTGCTTGTTTCCGCGGCCAAATTGCTGGCATGCTGTGGACCTGGACTGTGTGTGTGTGTGGGGGGGGAACCTTGCTTTAAGTTTGTTAGTCAGCAGAGGCAACTAAACAAATCTCTCATAGGGAGGTAATGAGATAATGGCATTTGTACCTCAATTCACATTTTGTCTTTCATAATGAATTGCAACAGTGAATTGTCAGAGATGTTGGTAATTAAATAATAATTTTTATTTAATGCCCATAGGAGTTTTTACATACAAAATGGCATATACCAGTATATTTCAGGAAGCTAGCAGTGCATAAGGCACTGAACTAGAATTTCAATACAAATGTTTCCTCTGGATTCAACTTAATCATTATGAAAATGCCCTAGTATAATTACACCAACCCACACATAGGGTTTTGTGAGTCATGAGAGAAAAGTTTCTATTTTAATTCTAAAAAAAATTTTTTTTTAGATTTCTGAGATTAGAACATAAACCATGAAACTCAGTAACATATTCCACCCATTTTTGTTGTTTTTATTTGTTATCCTGTGAAGAAAAGTTGTAAAAATCTTGCTGATAGTTGTATCTTTTCTTGTAGGTCTTCACAAATGTATTGTCCTTTGAAACTAATGATTTTTAAAAATATGTTAACATACCAACATGAATATAAACATTTTCTAAATAGCACAATTTATTTGTAATGTTTATTTCATAGCAAATTATTCCCCCAGATAAATTTCTACTAAATAAATAATTACTAAAAGTAGCTTTACCCTCTTATTATTATTATTATTACACTTTAACAGAAATTTTGCTATTTTGAAGACACTCTTTCTGAAAGTTATACTGGCTTGCAAAGTTATTAGCAATATGTGAAATTCTAAAGTGACTTGATAAAAATGAATTGTTCCTTGTAAATCTCAGATAGTAAAGTACATCAAAGTAGTTCATAATTTTCCAGAATTACATTTGTTTGTTTCAAGGCTTCTATTTGCTATTGGATTAATGTTCCTCATTACAATATTTATTCTGAAAATTATTCATCCTTCCTTTATAATCACAATTAAATGTGGGTTAGAGATTTCTTGAGAAAACACAGCCTAGAAGGAAGAAAGATATTTCACAAGTCCTACTTCAACTGCACAAGCACACTCTTATTTTCATTCCAGATTAGGGCCTAAGTGTTATGATGCTTTTAGACTGCAATAAAAATCTGATTTGATTTGAAATGGACTAAGCTAGCAACTCATTGTCCAAAATGCTGCTTGTTCCATCTTGAAGTGGCTCTTGAAACTGACTCCTGAAAACCTCACAAGATCTAGATAATAGAATTCATAAAATCTTGATAATGGGTCAAATCTCACAAGAGCTGGATAATAAAATTTCAGAGGAAAAAACTGTAAAGATGCTTAACTGTGAATTTAGCTTCAGGTTTTTATTCTCATAGTAATGAGATCCCTGGATCTCTGAGCAAAATGTGTCTTGTCATATTACTTTTTTCCATGATTTTGTTGTGATCCAGTCCTCAGATCCAGACCTCTTCAATCATTGGAAAATAATGCTGCATATAAAATAAGTCAAGGGATTATAACGCATCAATGCATGCTGTTAATGTATTGCTATCTGCTTATCAAGGCAGCCTTGCTGTATTCATTTTTGGGAACAGACACTGTTTTAAATGCATTAATTTATTTGAAACAGTTTTTGCTACAGTGGAATATGCCGATGGCAACACTTCACCAGCTTGTCTGGATTTGGTGAGGAAGCAGAGTTTGGGTTGGTTAGGTCTCGGGTGGAAGACCGCCAGTGAATTCTAGCTTCATAAACTGAACTGAGAAGTTGAAAACAATCTGCTGCAAAAAGGCAGTGACAAACTGTGTGGGAAAGTGATCTATTTTTGCACTGCAAACTAAACTCAATGTAAATCTTCCACCTTGGAGCTTAGCTTTATCGGTGAGTCAGGTCAATAAAACAGTTGCACAATCTCCCTAGATACAGAAGGACTATGGATTTGCTGAAGCATTTTCCTTATTTCAAAAGAAGTTGCTCAACAATCTTTTTTGAAGACTAATCCTATAATTTATTTATTTATCAAATTTGTATTATGAATCAGCCCTTCAAGAGTTTGAATGATGAAGAGTTAAGAATGGCAGATGGGGTGTCTGTTATCTCCTTACTTCCATCTTTTGGGAAAAGAAATCCAAATGCCCCATTTCATTATTTTTATTTTATTCCACTCTCCTCTTAATATCAGTGGTTTCACAATTGGCACATACAATAGACTGGCCAGCAAGTGAGTTTGGTTTCATTAAAATGAAACAATGAATATTATATTCCACCTCAGTATAATTTGGGATTTCTTTCACCATTCTCCCAGTGAAATTGGTGTTGAAGATGGGGGAGAGGGACAGGTATCTGTCAGATATATCTATTTGAAGTTGTTGAATGGCTCATAAAACAACTGGCTCATCTTATCACAAGGGCTTTAAAATAAAATTGAGAGGGGAAGGGACAACCTTCATGACTTTTAGAACCTAATTCTAAGCAAAAACCAGTAGATAACCAATCACATAAGGAGGTAGGGAGTAAAGAGAAGGAAGAAATAAAAAAAGAAAAACATGATGAAGTAGAGAGTGACAGAAGGATGGAAATCCTAATTACAAAGTAAGAGATATAAAAAAAAACATACAGACCCATAAGGGACTCAGATGCCTATACACAGCTGGTCATTTGCATCCTTTTAGAGAACCTTTGGGACAACCATGACCTTGATGACTGAGAACTAGTAGCACTACTCAGGTGATCTTGAGGACACAGATAAACCTCCAAGTGCTTCAACGATCCTCTAAAAGGATGCAAATGATCACTTGTCTGCAAGGAAAATAAATCCTCCCATTCCCCACTATTCTATCAGAGCTGAAGAAGCTTCTTGGATGAGAAGCTAAACTAGAAGTGGTATTCAGCAGGTTCTGACCAGTTCTGGAGAACCGGTAGTGGAAATTTTGTGTAGTTTGGAGAACCGTCTAATCCCACCTCTGACTGGAGATTTTACAGTCTCCTTCCCCTGCCATGCCCACCAAGCCATGCCCACAGAACCAGTAGTAAAAAAAATTTGAATCCCACCACTGAACAAAAATCTTCAAAGAAAAAAAAACAAGAAAGTCCAGTTGCCTCCTGAAAAAGCACCTTTGGGACAACTATGACCTGGATGACTAAGAATCTCTACAGACATTTGACAAAGTAGACCACAACCTACTTCTTGGTAAACTAGAAAAATGTGAAATAGACAGTATCAGCAACAGATGGCTACATAATTGGCTGACAAACCATACTCAATGAGTAGTCCATAATGGCACTACATCTACATGGAGGGAAGTAAGTAGTGGGGTACCACAAGATTCCATCTTTGGCCCAGTACTCTAAAATATCTTCATAAATGACTTAGATGGGGGAATAGAAGTTGAATCATTAAATTTGCAGATGACACTAAGCAGGCAGGAATAGCCAACACCCCAGAAGACAAGCTCAGGATCCAAAAAGATCTTGACAGACTTGAACAATGGGCTCTATCCAACAACTTGAAATTTAACAGGGAGAAAAGCAAGGTTTTACATCTAGACAGAAAAAACTAAAGGTACAAGTACAATTTAGGTAAAATCTTCGAGTCCTATTGGAAACTTAACTTAAACATGAGCCAGAAGTGTGTAGCAGCAGCCAAAAAAGCTAATACAGTCCTTGGTTGTATATACAGAAGCATAGAATCAAAATCACATGAAGTCTTCATATTTGTGATGACCCAGGGTAGGATAGAAACAGGGTAGGCACAAAACAGGTGAAGTCCCTTTAATTTCTTCAACTTGGCTTCAAAGCTCCAAATATCCTTGACTGGAGACAAAAAACTCCCCCACAAACAGTTGCAAAAAGGAGGAAATGCTGTTTAAACTAAAAATACCTATAAATTATAACTAGAAAAAACAACACAAACCACACTGAAGCAATTAAGGGAACCAGGCAAGATAAGAGCTTGAAGAGGTCCACATATATAGGAATACACAATACTGGGAAGGATGCCAAACTCAGGTAAGAATGGACAGACTAGAAATATTTTCATGCTTTGTTTCCAGCACTGGCTCATGCACAGTCTGTCCTTTTAAATAGTTCTCACAGCTGCAGCCCATGAAGGGGATCAAGGCCCTTTCCTCCCCTGTAGATCATGCCATTCACATTTCTCCCTTATCCTCTCCTCCCTGTGTGCCCTAGGATGGAGACGGGATGTGCCTGCGTCATCCTCTGCCCAGCCGGCCTGTGCCCTTCCCGAGCCTCCTCCACAAATGTGGAGAAGTGTGCTTCTGGAGCCACACTTCCACTTCCTGTTGGCTGTTCCTCCTCTCCCTCGGAATCGGTCTCCCACAAGGGCATGACATTATTGCTTTATAAGGCAATATTAATAAAGACCACACCAGTGGTGGGTTCAATTTTTTTTACCACCAGTTCTGTGGGCATGGCTCGGTGGGCACGCTTCGCATGTGCACGCACACAGAGGGTTTGCAATCCTGCAATCTTTTCCTGCAACCTTTTCCTGCAATCCTGAACTCTCATGTCTTCAACAGCTGATACGTGGCAATCTGCTGTGCCATGCAAAGCATGAGCTTCAAAACTAGAAAATCAAGGTCAGAATAGAGCCAGGGCGGGCAGGTGGGTCCAGCAGTTGATCGTTGGAGTGAACTGGTTCACTCACAGATGATCCTCGGAACTACCGCTTTGGCCGAATTGGGCCGAATCAATACAATACCACCCCTGGACCACACCTGGAATACTGCATCCAGTTTTGGTTTGGTCACCACCTTACAAAAAAGACAATGAGACTTTGTCAATTGAGACATTGTCTCAATTGAGACATTGAGAAAAAGTGAAAAGAAGAGAAACTAAGATGATTAAGGGCCTGGAGACAAAACATATGAAGAAAAATTGCAGGAATTGAGTATGGCCGGTCTAGAAGTAAAAAGGATTAGCGGTGACATGATAGCAGTATGCCATTATTTGTGGGGCTGCAATAAAGAAAGGGTGGGGGTGTCAACTTATTTTCTAAAGCACCAGAAGACACGACAAGAAACAATGGATGGAAGCTAATCAAGGAGAGAAGCAACCTGGAATTAAGGAGAAACTTCTTAATAATGAGGACAATTAACCAGTAGAATCAAGGGTGGGATTCAATTTTTTTTACTACCGCTTCTGTGGGCGAGGCTTGGTGGATTTGGCAGGGGAAGGAAAAGTAAAACTTTGGTGGGTGTGGCAGGGGAGGGAAGTAAAATCTTGAGTCAGAGGTGGTATTTGCCGGTTCTCCAGACTACTTAAAATTTCCACTACCGGTTCAACCCAAACAGAACTGGTCAGGACCTGCTGAATACCACCTCTGAGTGGAACATCTTGCCTTCAGAAGGTATGGGTACTTCATCACTGGAGGTTTTTAAGAAAACACTGGACAACCACCAGTTTGAAATGATACAGAGTCTCCTGCTTGAGCACAGGGTTGGACTAGAAGACCTCCAAGGTCCCTTCCAGTAGAAACTTCCAATTTCCTTTGTAGCAAAAATAAGTACAGAATGATCTCTTACTCTATGTTTATTTAAAAAAACACCTCACTTTTTCTATCAACCTTTTTTTCTAATAGGGTAATAAATACCACAAGTCAGAAGTTCATTTTTTCCATTTCATGCAAAGTCTACAAGGGATTTCCAGTTAGCTATAAGTGTAGATATTCATTTTTCTCTGATCAAAGAAGTTAATTTAGCCATCTCCACAAGTTGCATCATCTGCATCAGCCATTCCTCCATTGTGGGAAGTGTCAAACCTTTCCATTTTTTTCAGCATATCAGTAATCTTGCAGCAGTTGTCGTACATGAAAACAAAGTTGCAGGATTTTTTTTATGAGTTGCCTATCCATTAGTCCAAATGAAAAGTTCAGATTCAGTTATACTGTAATATTTAACATCTTCTGAATTAATACATGCATTTGTGTCCAATTTTTACAGCATTTTTACACATAGAGAAATGCAAACATTTCAGACAATCTATTGTGAAGTTAACTTGCATTCGTATTTCATAATAATCCAGACTGTCAGGCACTTGTGCTAAATATACACTGCTCAAAAAAATAAAGGGAACACTTAAACAATACAATGTAAATCAATCACACTTCTGTGAAATCAAACTGTCCACTTAGGTAGCAACAATCAATTTCACATGCTGTTGTGCAAGTGGAATAGACAACAGGTGGAAAGCAGAGGCAGTTAGCAAGACATCCCCAATAAAGGGGTGGTTCTGCAGGTGATGACCACAGACCACTTCTCAGTTCCTATGCTTTCTGGCTGATGGCTTGGTCATTTTTGAATGCTGGCGGTGCTTTCACTCTTGTGGTTGCATGAGATGGAGTCTACAACCCACACAAGTGGCTCAGGTCGTGCAGCTCATCCAGGATGGCACATCAATGCAAGCTGTGGCAAGAAGCTTTGCTGTATCTGTCAGCGTAGTATCCAGAGCATGGAAGTGCTACCAGGAGACAGGCCAGTACATCAGGAGACGTGGAGGAGGCTGTAGGAGGGCAACAACCCAGCATCAGGACCGCTACCTCCACCTTTGTGCAAGGAGGGACAGGAGGAGCATTGCCAAAGCCCTGCAAAATGACCTCCAGCGGGCCACCAATGTGCATGTGTCTGCTCAAATGGGCAGAAACAGACTCCATGATGGTGGTATGAGGACCCAACATCCACAGGTGGGGGTTGTGCTTACAGCCCAACACCATGCAGGACAGATGTCATTTGCCAGAGAACACCAAGATTGGCAAATTCGCCACTGGCGCCCTATGCCTTTCACAGATGAAAGCAGGTTCATACTGAGCACATGTGACAGATCTGGATACGCCGTGGAGAACATTCTGCTGCCTGCAACATTCTCCAGTGTTAGGGATAACATTGTTTACCCTAACTGGTTTAGGTGAAATAATAACTATGAATCATAGTTAGTGTATGTTAAAGTGTCTGCAGCTTTAACTGTGAAATAGAAATTAAGGGAGTGGTTATGAAAACAATATAAAACTAGCAAGTCTACAGCTTGCTTACTCTGGCTTTGATGATCCCTGATTAGTGCTTGGAATCAAGACTGCATAGCTCGAACGGGAGAGACAACAAAGGACTGATTTGTAAGTGAACTGACATAGGATATTCTACATGGACTTTGCTAACTGAATACCCCTGAATGGACTGACTACATGATACATGACTATTGGACTGTTATTTGACTATGCCATGAACTTACAATGGAATAAACTATATTCTTGATAGCACAAGCGTATCTGTAATTTTTACTGTATGTTAATAAACATACAAGCTTAGCTCACTCATTTAACTGTGTGCCTATCTGACTAACGCTGCACATTCTGTTTAGCTTGTCTACCTAACCCTGGTTGGGGAACCCAGGCTTAACACTGGTTATGGGCCCAGAGGCTGCAAAGTCAATTTAAATAGGATTAAACAGATTTATGTAAAAAGTGGAGTTTGTGTTGTTATACATTACAGTAAACAGACAGCTGAGTTTTATTAATTATATTTTTATATCCATTTAAGAAAACATGGCACAAGTCAATCTACAAAGTTTGTCCCTTATATCCAAGCTGGATGGAACAAACTAGGTATCATGGTCTACAAAATGTAGTCTACTTCTACGAGGAGAAGGTCTGTGGAACATAATTGAAAATCCACCAAACGTAGAAGAATGGGATCCAGAGAATGAGGAAGACAGACTAAAGATAGAAGAATTTATGCATAAAAATCAACAAGCCATTTACATAATTGGTTTAACCTTAACTGATCAACAGCTTGTTTATATCCACGGAGAGAAAAAGGCTGTTGGGTGTTGGCAGAAGCTGAAGAGGATTTATGTTCGAGATAATGTTGGTGCTCACATAAATCTAACACGGAAGCTTTTCAGGACGCATCTCCAAACAAATGGTGATATGCTGAGTCATTTAAAAACTATGCAAAGCATTTTTAAGGAACTGCACGAGAAAGAGCTTATATTCTCTGAACTACACCAAGTTTATATAATTCTATCTTCCCTTGATGAAAGTTATGATAACTACGTAACTTCACTTGAAATTTTGCCAAAGCAAAGTTTAACTTTAACTGATATAACTGGCAGATTGATCGAAGAGGCCAGAAGAAGGCATGAAAGAGATGAATTAAGGAGGGAGCAACCTCAAAAAGAAGATAATGAATCTCCTACTGCATACGCAATTAAAAAGTGTTTTAATTGTGGAGGAAGAGGACATTTGGCAAGATTTTGTAAAAAGGCAAAGCACCAGAACGCTGGCCAGAATACTAAAAATCATCAAAAAATAAATAAAAATTTAGAGTTAGCCATGTATACTAACGAAGCTGTAAAAAATAATTTATGGGTGATTGACAGTGGAGCATCCCATTGTATAACAAATGATAACAAAAATTTTATTAAAATGTCCCAGAGTACACAGCAGATATCGTTAGCCAATGGCTGGAAACTGAAAGCTAAAGGTCAAGGTATAGCATATTGTTCTTTTATAAAAGAGAATGTAAAAATGTTATATGTACCACAACTTAAGTTTAATTTAATTTCAGTTAGAATTTTGGTTAAACTAGGATATGTAGTTACATTTAAGGGAGATAACTGTATAATTGAAAAAGAAGATAAGAGAATTACTGCATCTTTAAGAGGTGGATTATATGTGTTAAATGATGATGGTTTAAAGGTGGCTAACACAATTTATGAAAATAAGAAACCTCATGACGAATGTATTCACTTGTTACATCGAAGGCTAGGGCATTTAAATTTTAAAATGCTTAAGAAAACTGTTGAATTATCTTAGGGAATAAGTTTGAAATCTTGTAATAAGTATTTGCAATGTAATGCCTGTAATCAAAGTAAGAGCAGGGTTATACCGGCTAATAGAGTTGATGGATTTACTACTAAAGAGCCTTTAGAAGTAGTATTTGCTGATTTAATAGGTCCGAAAAAACCAAGTGTAGTAGGAGCTCGCCACATACTAAGTATAATGGACCACTATTCTAGATATGGGTTTTGCTATTTAATGAAGAGCAAAACTGAAACATATCAAAATCTATTTAACTGGATAAAATTTGTGGAAAGAAAAACTAAAAAGAAAGTAGTAACTCTCATAACTGATAATGGTACAGAATTTACAAATAATAAATTTCAGAACAGACTAAGAATGTTAGGTATTCAACATAAAATGTCTGCACCATATAGGCCACAACATAATGCCTTTATAGAGAGAAGAGGCCAAACATTACAATCAATGGCACGAACTATGATGTCTGATTCAGGATTACCTGACAATTTATGGGGAGAAGCAATAATGTGTGGTAATCATATATTAAATAATGTTGTTAATTCAACAACAGGTGAATTACCATTCACACTGTGGCATGGTACAAAACCTGATTTAAGTTACATGCACACATTTGGAACACCAGCATGGGTGCATATCCCTACACAACTTAGACAAAAAGGACAGCATAGAGCTAAAAGATTAATTTTTGTAGGATATACATCTAATCATAGATCTTATAGATTCTGGGAACCAGGAACATCTAGAGTTTACACCAGTGCTAGTGCAAAATTCCTAGAACATGTAGGATGGAATAGATTAGCGCAAGATTTAAATAATGAAGTAATTATTGAACCCTACAAAAGGCAGAAAGATCAGATTAGCTATAAGAAGAGTCCAATTAAAGAAGAAGTCCACGAAGAGCAAATAGGACCAGAACAAGAGGAAATAGTTGATCAGGAAGAGTTACATAATCAAGAACAATTAATAAATGAAAGTCCACCAGTAAGTCCTATAATACCTAGACGTACTACACGTGTAACTAGACCACCTGATAGGTATCAAGCAAGTATAGTTTGCCAAGTAATTAAAGTTCCAACTAGTGTAGATGAACTTAGGATGTATCCTGCTAAGGATCAGGAGAATTGGCAAAAGGCAATGAAAAAAGAACTAAATTCATTAAAGGTAATGAAAGTGTATGAAGATGCCAAATTACCTCCAGGAGAAAAATCCATTGGGTGCAAATGGATATTTAAAGTAAAAACTGGAAATGATGGGACTGTTACCTATAAAGCTAGGTTAGTAGCTCAAGGATTTAATCAAACTGCATCTGATTATGATGAAGTTTTTGCACCAAGCCTTAAAGCTACATCTTTAAGAGCAGCATTAGTGTGGGCAGCTAAGAAAAACTATGTCATTAACCATTTAGATGTAGAAACTGCTTATCTACATGCGCCATTGCAGCACACTATATATTTAAGAAAACCAATTGGTATAAATGACAATAAAGTAAATAGTAATGATTGTTGGAAACTCAAAAAGAGTCTTTACGGGTTGAAACAATCTGGGTTTGAGTGGAACCAATATATTGTGAAAGAGTTAAACAATATAGGTTTTAAATCTGGTTTAGCAGATCCGTGTGTGTTTAAAAGAGAAAATAATGGAACGGTGTCATTACTGTTATTATTTACAGATGATATTGCTTTGATAACTAAGACTAATAATGAAGCTAATGAGATTATATCATTATTAGCCAAAAAGATAAAATAAAGCATTTAGGTGAAATTAAAAGGTATCTAGGATTGACAATTAATAAAACAAATAATGGTTTTAAGATATCTCAAGAAGATAAAATTTGCCAATTAATTAAAATGTATAAAATGGAACTTTGTAAACTGGCAAAGACTCCAATGAGTCAGGAAGTTTGCCAAACTAATGATCAAAGTCCCAAATTTGATAAGTCCATATATCAATCTTTGATTGGTAGCTTATCATATATAAGCAATTGGTCAAGGCCAGATATAGCTTATAGTGTAAATCAGCTGGCACGTTTTAATTCAGATCCAAAACAATGTCATTGGCAATCCTTAAAAAGAATATTAAGATATCTTAAAGGTACAATGAACCAAAATTGTATATAGAACCAAAGGGTGATTTGAGTCTTAGTGCCTATGCAGATGCAAGTTTTGCAACTGATATAAACACTAGAAAATCAACATCTGGGATAGCTATATTATTTGGTAAGACACTAATAGGGTGGAGGTCAATCAGACAACAGCATATTAGCTTTTCCACGATGGAAGCTGAATTTTCATGTCTGTCATTATTATGCACTGACTTGATTTTCTACAAACAGTTGTTGTTGGACATGGGTATAACTGTAAAAGATTCCATTATTGTGTACAAGGATAACCAAGCAGCTATAAAGTTAGCTACTAGTATTGCTGTAAAAACTAGATCAAAACATACTGACTTAAGATATTTGAATGTAAGAGAATCAGTGAAAAATGGACTAATAAAATTGGAATACTGCATGTCAGAAGAAAACATTGCAGACCAATTTACAAAAGCTCAAGGAGCAATTAAGTTTAAAGAAAGTTGTGAAAAATATAATTTAAAGATGTAAATGATTCATAGTTATTATGTAACCTAAAAGGGGAGAATGTTAGGGATAACATTGTTTACCCTAACTGGTTTAGGTGAAATAATAACTATGAATCATAGTTAGTGTATGTTAAAGTGTCTGCAGCTTTAACTGTGAATAGCAATTAAGGGAGTGGTTATGAAAACAATATAAAAGTAGCAAGTCTACAGCTTGCTTACTCTGGCTTTGATGATCCCTGATTACTGCTTGGAATCAAGCTCGAACGGGAGAGACAACAAAGGACTGATTTTGTAAGTGAACTGACATAGGATATTCTACATGGACTTTGCTAACTGAATACCCCTGAATGGACTGACTACATGATACATGACTATTGGACTGTTATTTGACTATGCCATGAACTTACAATGGAATAAACTATATTCTTGATAGCACAAGCGTATCTGTAATTTTTACTGTATGTTAATAAACATACAAGCTTAGCTCACTCATTTATCTGTGTGCCTATCTGACTAACGCTGCACATTCTGTTTAGCTTGTCTACCTAACCCTGGTTGGGGAACCCAGGCTTAATACCCAGCATGACCAGTTTGGCAGTGGGTCAATAATGGTGTGGGGTGGCATTTCTTTAGGGGGCCGCATAGCCCTCCATGTGCTCGCCAGAGGTAGCCTGACTGCCATTAGGTACCAAGATGAGATCCTCAAACCCCTTGTGAGACCATATGCTGGTGTAGTTGGCCCTGAATTCCTCCTAATGCACGACAATGCTAGACTTCATGTGGCTGGAGTGTGTCAGCAGTTCCTGCAAGAAGAAGGCATTGATGCTATGGACTGGCACACCCGTTCCCCAGACCTGAATCCAATTGAGCACATCTGGGACATCATGTCTCACTGCATCCACCAACACCACATTGCATCACAGACTGTCCAGGAGTTGGGGGATGCTTTAGTCCAGGTGTGGGAGGAGATCCCTCAGGAGACCATCCGCTACCTCATCATGAATATGCCCAGGTGTTGTGGGGAGGCCATACAGGCATATGGAGGCCACACACACTATTGAGCCTCATTTTGACTTGTTTGAAGGACATTACATCAAAGTTGGATCAGCCTATAGTGTTTTTTTCCATTTTAATTTTGAGTGTAACTCCAAATCCAGACCTCCATGGTTTGCTAGATTTGATTTCCATTAATAATTTTTGTGTGATTTTGCTGTCAGCACATTCCACTATGTAATAAACAAAGTATTTAATAATAATATTTCATTCATTCAGATCTCGGATGTCTTATTTTTGTGTTCCATTTATTTTTTTGAGCAGCGTAGAATGCATCTTACTCCTCTCAGACGTAGAGCCTACTTTTTCAAAATGACTAAAAACAGTAAGCTCTGAAATCCTGTAGAGAGGTGGATTTTCTGCAATTCTTCCCTCACAGCTGGAGAAAGAAAAGTTTTGATTCTTTGTGACCAATGGCAGTTGCTGGGTACTGGGGCTGGGAAAAGGAAAGAAATGCAGATAGTCCTCAATTTACGATCAGAATTCAGCTCAAAATCTCTTTTGTTGAGTAAGACAGTTGTTAAGTGAGTTTTGCCCTATTTTATGACCTCTCATGCCTCAGTTGTTAATATGAACCAGTTGCTAAGCATCTGGATTTTGGTCACATGTTCATGAGGAGGCTACAAAGGTGTAAGTTTGCAAAACAGTCATAAGTTTTTTTCAGTGCTGTTGTAATTTTGAACAGTCACTGAATGAACTGTTGTAAGTCAAGGACTACCTGTACAGCATATTATTTTTTACTAAGCCTCTGACTATAAGTTGAGTCTAGAAAGAACATCCCTTGTCCAAGCTCACCAATGGAAGCAAGCAAGCTCCATCTTGTGGTCTGCCTGGAACACTGCATGTTTTTTTCCTCCCTTACAATCATTTCAAGGAGATAAAGTTTCATGCCTCTTGTACACTCACTTCTTTTTTTAACAAAGTTTGCTTTGGGTGATATCTTGTAAGATTTGTGTGTATCACAAAAAGGGCAAAGACAGTCTGAAATACTGGCAAATATTGGTAGCTCAGGTGTAGGATGAGGGTTATTCGAGCTTGTGGATTGATTTCCAAGCATTTAGTTACCAGGCTAGAAAACATCTTCAGTGAAGTTTAGGAGATGTCAATGTTAGTGTTCTTCTGTTTATAAGGGCTTCGTGTGGTCAGTAGTTCTTGGGATGACATCCTTGAAACTCCGCTGAAGATGTTACCTAGCCTGGTAATGAAACATTCAGAAACCAACCCACAAACTCAGAGAACGTACCTTCACCCTCAAGGTCTGAAATCCCTTAGTCATACATTTCTATGTTACAAAATCAGGAGGATGAATTATTAAAACAAAACAACAAATTAACAATAGCTGTATCAGGTTATGGTAGTTCTTCTGAGTTATTTTGTTTTTGTTTTCATTTGCATAGATATCATTATCCTCCCTCCAATAGCATCTCCAATGCATCTGATCTAGCTGAATAAGGAAATGACTGCAAATGAAAAACCAAAACCAGAGGATTCTACAGTTCAAATAAATCATGTTTTTTCTTATATTCTTAAATCAGTTGAAACCATACTTTTATTTCCAGCAAGAACTTCAAGTGGGGCAGGAGACAACCCAATAAAACTACACTCCAATACTTAAGGTGAAGGTAAAAGTTCCCCTCACACATACATGCTAGTCATTTCTAGCGGGGGGGAGGGTGGTGCTCATCTCTGTTAAAAAGCCAAAGAGCCAGTGGTGTCTGAAGACATCGCTGTGGTCATGTGGCCGGCATGATTAAATGCCAAAGGTGCACATTATATTGTTACCTTTCCACTAAAGTGTTCTCTATTTTTCTTCTTGCATTTTTACATGCTTTCAAACTGCTAGGTTGACAGAAGCTGGGACAAGTAATGGGAGCTCACTCCGTTATGCAGTGCTAGGGATTTGAACTGCCGAACTGCCAACATTGCTGATCGACAAGCTCAACGTCTTTAGTTACTGAACCACCACGTTCCCAATACTTAAAGGAGCACCTAATTCTGAGCAAGTGTATCTATGAGTTCTGACCCAGTTAATTCATTGTACTTTATTTTTATTAAATTAACTATGGCCACCTAGCCCAAATGATTCTGGATAGCTGTAAGGATGTTTACTGATGCAACAGCCTGAGAAAGTTCCTTCTTGGGCATTTATTTTGGTGCTGCCCAACTCCAAACCAATTCTGGATACCTCATGCCACAGCAAACAAAAAAAAAAAAAAAACCAAACAGATAAACACAAGATAGGGTCTGGGCACTCAGTAGAAAAATTAACAGAAACATGTTCAACAAAGGTCTCCATCCACTCTAACCAAAGCATGGGAGAAAAGCCACATCTTTGAGGTTCTCCAAAACATTTTAGGATGGGAAACACATGGATCTCTAGAAGTTGCTATGACAGAGGACGCATGTTTCCTAGGTCCTGATAGATGGCACTGTTTAATTGAAGTGACATGGACCCTGCCCAATCTCTTGATTCATACCAACCAGTCAGAAAACATGGAAACATAGGTGGCCGTTCTCTTCTCATGAACTGTTGTGTGTTCATAAGTGTTGTGTTTGTGGATGTCATTGTGTTTGTGGATAATGCCAATTGTTGGGGCTTTCCAGCACCAAATGAAGACTCATCTGTTTCCAACTCTTTTTTACCACATTACTGCGTTTGTTGCTTCTGTGTTTCCTGTTATCATATATGCTTGGTATTGTTTTGTTTTTAATGATTTTAAATGGCAATTTTATATATTTTTAAAAATATACAATTCTATATCCTATATAGAAGGATATATTTTATATCCTTTTAGGTTTATAGTTTAGTGATAAAAGCCCATGGATACGTACTAAGTAATCAATTTTCTGGATGCTGGTTCTCTAGTAACTGCTGTGGTTTCATTTTCCAGCTTTTGAAAGCTGTTCACTGGAGGACAATTTCAGAAACCTTGCCTTTAATATAAAACTTGGAAGCATTTGTTCTGACTTTTTTTCCCCCTAGTGAAATGTTCTGTATTCAATCCTCAGTGGCAGTTTCACATCAGGGAAGAGACCTCAGCAGAAAGCACATTTGTCTCTTATACTGCCTGTGAATGCGGGTTGCTGACAGTTGGGGTTACTGAATGCTGCAACAATGATTTCAAAGCCTTTTGCTTGTCTTTCCTCTTCTGTTTGAAAACGGTCCTGGGCTATTCCTGCATAAAATGGGAGAGATGAAATAATAAACACCATAGTCCACATGTATCATAGTACAAAAAAAAAATGAGTCACTTTTAAAACAAACGATCAGAAAAAAGGAAGGCAACAAACATAAAGAATTTAGACAAACTTTTGGATCTATTGAAAGTAGGAGTCAAACATCCATTGATTGCAACAAGAGCAGTATTTCATCCATATGGTGATCTTTGTGAATTGCCTGAATGGAGCTAACTGTTCTCTGTTTCCCTTTCTTTCCTTCACACTCTCTCTCTCTTTCATTTGTTCCTCCCATATTCTTTTTTAAATGCATTTTTAAAAATGGATAACAAAACATGCACTAGCTGGATATCCTAAAAAGTTAGAATTCTAAAAGCATGACATAAGATACAGTTTGGCGATGCTGAACAGGAAAAAGCCTTTGCTATTTATTTGAAAGTACTTGCAAATCTTCCCCCTACTCTTTGATTGTTCAGAATATAACTCTATAAATATTTCAGATCAGAATTGGTGTATATCTTTTCAAGGCAGTTTTCATGCTTTATTAATTTTATTTATAATTTATTCAAGTCATTGGGTTATTTACAGAACCACTTCTTCCTGGTTGTAGCTATCTGTACTATTCTATCCAACAGGAGGAGTTGGTTCAAGGAGCGGTGGCTGGCAAAGTCCCATAGGAGAAGCTTTTCTGCTATGGTGTCAGTTCTCTGGAACGTCATTCCATAAGATAATAAGTTGGCTCCAATCTTAGTGGCCTTCTGTGGAGTCTTGATGGTGCAAATCTGTGTTCAAACTTGGGGCTTCAGGTATCAGGTGGAATTGTTACTAGAAGGTTTGCACCGGAGGTGATATTCAGCAGGTTCTGACCAGTTCTGGAGAACCAGTAGCGGAAATTTTGATAGTTTGGAGTACTGGCAAAAACCACCTTTGACTGGCCCTGCCCCTACCTATTCTCTGCCTCCTGAGTCCCAGCTGATTGGCTGGGTCTTCTTTTGCTGCCCTGCACAGGAGAATGGAGATGGAAAGCAGGTGAGTGGGGTGGGGAGCAAATCGGAATTTTGTAGTAACCTTCTCCCAGGAATGGGAAAGGAATGAATATTTTACAGTATCCTTCCCATGGAGTGGAGTGGGAATGGAGATTTTGCAGTACCCTTCCCCTGACACACCCACCAAGCCACACCCACCAAGCCACACCATGCCCACCAAGCCATGCCCACAGAACCAGTAGTAAAAAAATTTGAATCCCACCACTGGTATGCACATGTATTTATAGACAGGTATGTGCACATATCTGCACACACATTTTTGTTTTCACCTTATTTTTAGTTCTATTTGATCTTTGTTTACTTTATTGACAAATAAAAGAGTAAGAGAGAGAGAGAGAGAGAGAGAAGCCTCATTTTTAATTTACCATTATATCTTTTGCCAGAATGGTCTGGTTTTTAAACTCGGCTGGGAGAGAGAAAAAAATCAGCCTTCATACAGCTTTGTAGATTGTGTTAAGAATTGAATCTGCCTTGTCTTATTCTACACTAAAAAGGTAAAAGAAAAAAACTGAAAAGGGGACCAAATTTTTCCATGGTTTGGAATCATGTATATAAGCAGTTTATTTTTAGAAGATTGGGGAAAACTTTACTATGTATAAGGGGGAAAATAGACTTTACGGTAAAATTTTGTATGAAAGAAAATCTATTCTACTGTGGTTTTTGAGAGATTTTGATAACTATCAGCTTTCAAAAGCCAACAAAAAATATACACACAATTCTTCCATAGCCTGTTCTGTATAGGTTTCCATTGATGTACTTCATGGAAACCAATGTTGTATCACATCCCAACAAATTTGCAAGATGGATTTAGACCTGGCCTAACCAACTTTTGGCTTGCCTGAGCTGAATTGTGTGAAGAAGAATTGACTTTGGCCCTATATAAAATGTACGACATAGTTAACGGATATAAATAATAAACTTCCTTTAATTGTGGGGCTGCATTACCAGCTGTCCAGCACTGCATGTGGCCCACAAGCCAAAGGTTGGACACCTGATTTAGACAGTACAAGGAGTGCAAGAACAAAGAGAAACCTGAACTAATTCTTTCACCACTGGTGCTTTGCATCACAGGATATTCTTCTCTTGATAGTTCCTCGAGCCATCTATTCTTCAGTTCAGCATAGCCTATTGTACCGCACAGCCTTACTATCTAGGAACTGTGAGAGTCCAGCACTTCAGGAAGTCAAGTCTCCTTGATCTTGGTGCAAAATGAATGCTTAGCCTCCTTAGTCCCCCTTTTCTCTTGTTTTATGTAGTTCTTTCCAAAATTCCTTCTCTCTCCCAGGCTTTTGAAAGATCTCTCAATTACAAAAAAGCAGACACATTTTGTGCCCCAGCAACAAATAAACACAAACACCAAATGTATAAATTTTAAGAAGAATATGCTGAATTTTCCCTCCAATTGTTTCATTTCCAAACTTCTGGTCCATCTGACTCTAAAGTTTTTTGCCCTAGAAAATCAGGCAAGTATACCTTTATTTCATTACTTGGAATTATTTCACAAAGTTATTGAATCATCATCTTGGTACTACTGTGTCTACTCATAGCTTCTACTCCAACTTCTGATTAGAAAAGCATAAAAAATGTTGACATTTAGCATATTCTTTCCTATTGGGTATATGTAATAAAATCATCAGCTTTATATTTCATTACAGTCAAGTTGTACAGCTGTGGTATTCCTCTTTTCTTGTCCTAATTGAGGTGCAAATTCATTTTGTTGCCTTAGTTTCATTTTTTATAATATTGCCCAAGATGGGCTAGTTAATGTTCTGTGTTCTGTATGAAAACTTGATCAAAACTCTTTCCTTTAACTGGACTTACCTGAGACTTGAATTTCACCCAGAGCAAGGTGAAATTGGATGAAGCTAACAACAAGGACAGTGGTCTCAAATTGGATCCATTAGGAGAACTCTAGGGTTTCTTTGTGACATATCTAATTGTAAATAATATCATGACCATGTTTCTGTTTGAACCCAGTAGCTACTAAGTGATACCTAATGACGGCCTAGGTGACTCAATTCTAAGGGTTTTTCTTATCTTAAGAAATTGTCTGGATCACTACAATAAGGTAAGGGGTTGGCATTTATTTGGGTTAAAGGATTTGTTGTTGCATTTCTTTACACAAGTCCAGCGTTCTCCCATTGTGACCTATCACTGAGTGGAATTTACTAGGAAACTGGGAATAACATTGCCCATAAAGGAAACGTCACTAGAAAAATTCTTTGCTAGCTTTGCTGAAGGTTGAAAACTCCCCGGCAAACATAAGTGGAAAAAAAAGCTAATTAATTATATTCATAGATGAATTGAAAAATAACTACTGTGGTGGCCTAGTGGTTCTCCTCCCACTCGGAAAGTTGAGTTCAATCCTAGGTAGCAGCAGTTGTTTCTCTCTCAGGGAGCAAAAATAAAATATCTGCTGCAAACTCCACGTGGTGTCAGGAAGGGCATCTGGCCAGTAAATATTCAGCTCCATCCAGTTGCCCTAATTCTACCCTAAATTAAGGGAGTATAGGGTCATTAAAAGGGAGTTTATAGATGAAATGAAAAAACAAATAACATTACACTCTGAGCTTCCTGTTCTACTTTGCCAGAGAGAATCAGCTTCAGCTCTTTCAGTTTTGGCTTAGCTATATACAGTAGTTTCAATTCAACTAAGTATTTTAAAAAGCCTAATTTCACCTGTTTATGACAGCTTCCTATCGTATTAATCTGCAGATAACAGTGTGTTAAATTCAAATCCACATGACCCATCTAGGTTCTGCAAAAATTGGCAAAAGCCAAAACTACAATTAAAAGATTTGTTTAGTAAGTAAAATTAAAACTTATGTATAAACTCATTATAAAAGCTTGTTTTTATGTGAAATAAAGACTAGGTTTGGTGAAAGAGAAAACAAATATAAAGCTGTGGATGGAATTTCTCTTGTTACTTTTAGCCTACATGCCAACAAAGTATCTAAAAAGAAGAGGTCATAAAGTGACCTTTCTCCAACACTACACCTCATTTTTAAAAATCCCCTTTCAAGTCAATATTGAATTCTAATGAAACCTGGACAAGTCCCTGCAGGTTTTTTTGGAAAGATTCCAGAAATGGTTTGCCACTGACTTCTTGCAAGGACTGAGAGGGAGTGACTGGCTGACAGTCAGCCAGCTGGCCTTGGGCGTAAAATGGGACAAAAACTCATGGTTGTCTGGTTTCTAGCCTGGTGCCTTAATGTCAGTCTTCAAGATTTTTCTGACACTTAATGCTACATCAAACTGTCTCTCAGTGTTACATTATATTGTTGTTATTAGAACCATGGACTTTGACCCTTTCTTCGATAACTATTTATATTCAATTAATTGTCATCATCACCATTATCATTATCATCGTCATCACCGTCATTGTCATCATCATGATCAACATCATCATGACGTCAATGTTCAGTAGCATTCTTATAATAAAGAAAGCCTGCAGATCAGTGGTGGGATTCAATTTTTTTTACTACCTTTTCTGTGGGCATGGCTTGGTGGGTGTGGCAAGGGAAGGATACTGTAAAATCTCCACTCAGAGGTGAGATTTGCTAGTTCTCCGAACTATTCAAAATTTCTGCAACCAGTTCTCCAGAACTTGTCAGAACCTGCTGAATACCACCTCTGCTGCAAATATGAAAACATGATAAAATAGCCTTGGTGGTGCAGTGGTTAGAGTGCAGTAATTGCAGACTACTTCTGCTTACAGCCAGCTGCCTGCAATTTGGCAGATCAAATCTCACCAGGCTCAAGATTGACTCAGCTTTCTGTTCTGACCCAACCGGGTTCCCAAAGAACAAACACAGACAAAGGCAGCGGCCCCCGCCTTTTAAGGTTTAATGATGAATTCTGTTCTGAAGGTTGCTTTCCACTAATTAGCTCTGACAAGAAAGCCTTCCCAAGTTGTTTGTCAGGCTGCCAAAAACCCAGAGATAAGAACTAATTTAGAAGATTCTCCAAACACGAACTAAGATCTCCACCAGTTGAGCTTAAGAGCTTCTTTGCTTTCTGCAAAGAACACTTTTCTAAACCTGGCTTTTATCCTCTTGAGGAAGGAGTCATTAAGTTTGCCTTCCTCCCAAGTTGCCTGTGCTGCTGTAATTGTTCTTTCCTCCGAGCAATCTTCATGCACGTGCATTTGGCACAGGCTCCTCGGGAACCTCCTCATCACTGCTGCCAGCCTCCACAATCTCTGAAGGCAGCAGTCCAATCCCTGATGGTCCTGGCCCTTCATCAGAGTCCTCACTCTCCTCAGCCATCTGCACCTGCTGCTGGCTAACCATAACACCTTCCATCCTTCTGAGGTGGATAAAAGGAGGATCCAAATTGTGGGGGCAATGTGCTGATTCTTTAAACTGCTTAGAGATTACTGTAAATCATTATAAAGTTGTATATAAGTCTAAGTGCTATTACTATGTTGGTCTTCCCCTTGCCTTATTCCTTGTGCCTTCAATTAACAAAAACAAAGCCCAATAAAATACATACTGGAAGAGCAATGCAGGATAAAAGAGGGAGTGAATGGGCAAAGAACCACCTGTAGTTCCTGCTATTACACAACTGCTATATCTTGGCTCCAAAAATGTGAACTACTTCTAGATGGCAGCAAAGTTAACTTATTTATCTTTTGGTCAACTACATTTTGACCTTCAAAGGACCTTCTTTGTTTGTTCTGCTATTTCTTACTTGCCAGAATGGTAGAGCTGAGAAGTTTGCTTTGAGGATTATAAAGCTCCTATTATGATTTAACTCCCTATAAAATATAGACCTGGCATTTATTCTGAACTTTATTAGTTCACCTTGAGCTTTATTCTACATGTTACTTAAGTTGTCTATCTCAGCAGATGTTCAATGTATTTTAGGCATTTTGAAACTTGATTGCTAAGCAAGCATGTTCCATTCTTTGGTTCCTTTTGCAACTTTTTAATATAGTTTGATGAGTAAAATCAAAAGTAATCTTATAGTCCACAAGAAAGAGACCTTCTTTGAGGAAGATGGGCAGTTAAGAAATATGAAATATAATTAAATGATTAAAATGCACTAAGGGCATTTTAAGATTGAATAGATTGTGGACTAGTGAATTTTTGTTCTCGTAATTATTATAGGAAGTGTAATTTTAGAGAAGCATAATGTATATATGACATGATGTAGTCAGGGGCGTTTTTATCAAAGGTATTCTTCTTCATTAATACTTGAGTCTAAGTTTGACTTGAAAAGCAGAGTGACTTCTTAAACTCAATTATAGCAAGTTCAGCTGAACAATGTCTTCACAGTTTTTGCGACATTTCCTAATGTTCTGAAACAGGCCGGGAATTTGTAATGTTCCTGTGCTCCATAAAAATCAAAGCATTTCAGATTATTAAATGGTAAATAAAAATTTTAGTGACAATTTTTAGGACATAAACATAGGACAAGAAGATTTTTTTTACTTCTAGATAAACTGAGCTTTTATCTTTTCTGGTAAGAATAGAATAGAATAGAATTCTTTATTGGCCAAGTGTGGTTGGACACACAAGGAATTTGTCTTGGTGTAAATGCTCTCAGTGTACATAAAAGAAAAGATACATTCATCAAGAGTCAAGAATCATAAGCTACAACACTTAATAATAGTCATAGGCTACAATAAGCAATCAAATCATACTAGGAAACAGTCAATATAAATCATAAGGATACAAACAACAAAGTTACAGTCATACAGTCACAAGTGGGAGGGGATGGGTGATAAGAAGTGATGAGAAGATTAATAGTAATAGTAGAAAAAGTAAGCTTTTTCATTCTGTTCTATGTGCAAAATATGACAACTGGTTTTAATTCAATAACCAAGACTAAAATTAACCAAACTTAGTTTCTTATGTAACTGCAATAACAGAATCCAGGCCCATACATTCACAGTCTGAACATACTAATCCCATCAGTTGAGGGAATTGATGGAGCGAGAATTGTAAAGAAATGTTAATGCCGGTACTTTGTTCCACTGGATCATCTCTGCTGTCCAGTTGCCTGCTTCATGTGAGAATTAAACATGCAAAATGCAATTTAGAAGTTGTTAACCACCACCAACACACTCTGTTTTTCAAGAATATTGGGGGGAAGGAAGAAGATAGTAGAGAAACAATGTGCTTTGGAGGAAGGAGAAAATATAAATGAAATATAAATATAAATGAAAGTGATAGAAATACAAAGTACCACTTAAAACCAACAAAGAAACAACCTCCTCATACAAAGACACATACACACATTTGTACAGATACATCAAAATAATGAAATACAAAGCAACGCACACACAAAAATAGATGCATACAAATCCTGAAACACACATATGCACATAGAAAAATACCTAACATCATGTATGTTAGGAGTAAAAAAATCATAGTAACTGAGAAGGAAATGTAGATACATACATTCACACAAACACAAATCATAAATTAATAAATATAGAGTAAAACACCTACACCCACAGAGACATGTAGATTCAAAGGCACTCATTTAAAATATGGGAGGAGATGCTGAGAAGAAAGCAGCTTTAGAAGCTGACAGAAGAGTGAGGGAAAATAGGAGAATAGAATGGGAATCAGAAGTGATACAGAGGGAAAACAATGGAATAATAAGATGAATGAAACATTAAAGAAAGAAATGGGGTGGGAAAGAAAAGTGGAGACCTTGATGAGAAGGGAAGGTTGATGTTGCATCAATGAAATGGAGGAATGACAAGACAAGGGGAAACCATAGTCTGGTGGCACAGATGTGGCAAAGATGCAGTGGAAAATGAAGCTATAGATAGTGGCACAGAAGCTGGGTACAATAGAAATGATTTGGGACAATATATGTGAAGCACAGGACATACTAACTAAAGTCTAGTATGAAATGGCTCTATTGAAAACAACCTACTTCTTCAAGGCAAATACTGTCTTGACTACTTGTCAGAGTTCCATTTTTCATGCAATAGTGTAGGTAATCCTTGCATATATTTCAGATCACCGCAAAAAAAGGAAAAAGTGCTGCATGCACGATTTAATGAGAAGATCCCCTGAATATTTTATCTATATTTAAATACTTAGTTGTTTATTTCTTTATCAATCAGTATTTACAATCCAGTTCAATTTGTACAGATTCTCTGTGGCAAACATCACTTCAATAATAATAGTAGTAATAGTAAATTATCTACAATAGTCACTCAAAACCACTAACAACCAAAAAATCTCATTGAATGGGTACAGATTTAATTTCCTTCTAGAAAGCAAAGAGGATTGGGTCCATCAGACTTCCAGGAGATAGGTGTTCCATAGAATGAAGAACCCACTCAAAAAGGCCCATTATCTGCTCCAGACCCCCATACACTATGATATGGGAAACTCCTTAGCAGATTTTCTTTAGTTACCGATATTGGATGGCAGAGTCTTATTGTTTGTTTGTTTTAAAATACTTATAAACTTGACCATCCCAAAGGACCCTGAAGACTGTGCAACATCAAAGAAATACTTAATAAATAACTAAGTCGAAATCAGTAACTAAAACAAAACCTAACTACAAAAGAAAAAGAAAGCACATTGAAATAAAACAGATTTAATTTAGTTTGAAACTAACTAGTATGCAGTAGGCTACTTCCACAAAGCTTGTCTGATATATTCTCCATTCCATCTCGTTATTCACCGTTTCCCCTTTGTATCACTTCTGGTTTCCTTTTCACGTTCATATCCATAAACAATTTAACAACATACACACTTAGAAAGCATCAAATATATTTCACTCACTTCCTACAATAGTTCTTCCCACCTATATTCTAAAACTTTTCCTCTTCTAGGAGATTTATATCTATCAGACAGTTTTAGCTAATTCAGCCTCAAATCTTAAATACAATTTTAAATGGTCAAATCTGATCACAGCTCTCTAATTCTTTTAGATTTATTCATTGATTAGGTTTCAGAATCAATTATTCAATTTTTTTAAGTTACTGTTTTTAGTCAAAAATCATTTCTAATTATTACAATATTTATGTTTCACATAAACTAATTTCATAAATATGAATTCACATTTTTTATTTCATAAGCATTTCGAAGCAAATAATTTTCAATGGTGAAAAAGATTAACAGAGCTGTCTTCTTAAGGAGTACTATATAACTCCAGTTCAAAAAAGGCTAGTTTAATTTATGTTATTATTAAACTCTTGTAAGTAATTTTCATTTTTTATCCCCAAAAACTCTCCTAAAGACTCTTTTAAAAAGATCTTACTATGACCAGGTACAGCATTTATTTTTGCAAATAATTGTTGTCCTGCATCCAGCGTAATGTCTAACCAAATATGAAGGATTATTTAAACATGCCTCTAACAGATGGTTCAATTCCAGGGAAGTGCAAGATAGTTCTAATATGTTAAGTGTAACAAGTGCCCTTGTTTTTACCAGATGACATGATTCTCACCTCTTTGATCACCCAGTGAAAATAAGTCAGCACCCATATATGCATGCGCAGGTATGTATGTATACACCCACAGATACATACATCAGGAGCAGGAAGATGTATGAAAGAAGAACAGGAAACTTGTTTGCTTAGCCAAAAAAGAATGTTAGCATTTGAGAAGCATTCAATCAATTATGAGAGTACAATGCAAGTTGGACTGTTTTGGGGAAAGTCTATGGGATGTGTATCATATCAGGCTCCTAGAGAAAAACTTGGATATAAATAATACAATTGTATTTTACTGAGTCGTACAAAGTATAATTAAATCTCAAATCAATCCTACTTTCAGATTTCCTATTAACATTATCAACTTACTTGAATCTTTTCTTTCTCCCTTACTTCTTTCAATTTTTTCCCCTCAGTTATGTTCTTGGCTATTTCTGAAAGATAACTTTAACTAATGTAAATCCTGAGCTCTTCATTCCCCCAAAATTTCACAACAGAAAATTTTGTTTCCTTTTAAAAAATCACTGTATTGCTCTTTGTTGTTTTTAACCAAAGCCCTATAAAACTTTAAAGGGAAGGCATCATTAGGGATATTATGCACAAATTTTAAATGCATCCCATTATATTATAAGTTACTTTAACAACTACTGAGAAAAATGTAAGTAATTGACAGCAAGGACTGCATGAACCTGGTATCTTCAATATTTTTGCTTTTCCAAATAATCATTCTTTCTTCAGCTGAATGTACTATTCACATACCGTCCCCCGCCCCACAAACACATAATTCATATACTATATACAGACACAGATACACTGATCTACCTGTATCAATATTGTAATTTTCCTTCTAGATGAACTTCAAAGAGAAATTGAATAAAAGTGCAGCTGGTCTATTAGACAAAGATCTTACGTATTAAAAAATGACAATAATGATATTCAATTCTTCACATTCTTCCTTTAAACAATGTCTGATGACTAGAAGTCAGTTAAAAGAAAAAAAAAACAAGAATTTGTGGAAAGTTGTTGAAAAAGAGGCAAAGGGTACCAACAGCCATGATATGTTGCATATACCTGCTGGTTGAGGCATATGCAACTTGTCATGTCATGGCTGCTGGTGAACTTGTTTTTTGACCCATCTTTTTCCTCTTTATTTCTCTCTGAGTTCCCTTCTCATGAAACATCTTTTTCTTGACTCCTAATTGAGCCAGTTTCACACAACTCATACTTTTTCTGGTTGGAAAAATGGATGAGATTAAGATTATCATATCAGAGCTACCAACATCTGGATGACTAGACCTAGACAAGCAGAGGTATTGGAAATGTTTGTTTCATGAAATTTCAGGCCAAAAACTTCTTTTAAGAAGAGTCCTTGAAGGCATGTACCTAGAGCTGACAAGATCCAGAAGAGCCATTTTATTTCTCTTTCAGAGAAAGTAGAAAGAACACATATCTAATTTGATGGATGCTAAATTGCTTAAGATGCCATGGCATGGACCCCAGGACTCAACGACAAGACAAAAAAAATCACTCCTATTACTGACATCAGACCATTTATGCACATCTGTTTGATGGAATTGCCAATGGGCTCTTTGAAGCTAAGCAGCAGATAGCTATATAGTAGGTGACAAGATTTGCAGAATGAAGATGGAGATGGGAGAGCTAATATAATTGCTAAATACTTGGTCTGTTATAAATAGCACAAAGCATAACAGGTTCCCTTAAATGATCATTTGGCAAACACACATCTGTCTTTGTATTTTCAGAATTCTACTTATACTTGTGAATCATATGAACAGCTGCTACTACATTGAACGTGGTTTCAACTCTTCCATGATGTGACTAATAGCAGGGAGGTTAGCTTTTACTGAAATCAGAACAATTGGCTCTTCCTCAAAAATGGAAAGTTTGTTGTCCTGAAAGCTCATTACTTCTTTCCATAACTGGTTGATGCTCAGGCATTTGAGATATGTCAACACACATACCATATTGTCAAGATTTGAAAGAAAACAGATTGTGTATATGGGCTCTTGCAATGGAAGTTAGTATGTAACTTTTACTATGTAATAGTAAAAATACACAATGTATTTTTTCCCATAGAGAGCCTTATGAAACAATTTTATATCCTCTTTAGAAATGGTTTGAAGTACATATTAATCAGTCAAAGGAGTCATTGGGAGATTTTTATTGTTCAACTTTTCAATATCTTCTTGCTTCATTTCTTTTCCATTTTTTTTTTCAATGTAGCATAAGAAGCTAACACCTGGAACAATGAAAATGCCTCATGATTATCTTCAATAAGTAAGTGGGGGACTCAGTATTGTCTCCCAAGAATTTGGATGCCATGTCTGATAGCATTAGGAAGATCATCTATTCTTTTCTCTCTTTCAGCACATATGCTGATGTACACAGGCCATTATGCACATAAATATTATGCCAGCCTGTTCCTCTTGCAAACTTTGTGAAAATTATTGCAGCTATCACCTTGAACAGGCTGAGGTGAAGTCCGCCCCACTTTTTGGCTTTCCAGGTGGATGTTAAAACCTGGCGCTACCACTTAGGTTGGAGTGTTGAAGGTGGCAGGTGAATTCACTGAAAAGATGCTACCACTGTACCATCTTACCATTTTTGCTTCTTGTTTTTGTATTTAATGCTTTTTAATATATATTTTAATTTTAGGCCGTCCAAAGTTCTTTTTCAGAGTGAGATTTATCAATTTAATAAATAAACCAATAAAATCATAGGACAGTTCCATCAGGGTTTATTTATATTTTACTAATCAAATTTGTATGGCTGTCAATCTGATAGAAAATGTCTCTATTTCAGTAGTTCTACTGCTTTGAAAACTGCTTTAGCATAGGATTACTCACTGAGTAATTGATACGGGAGAGAAGATTGGAAAAAAGTTACATATTCCCACTTGTCCCCATAGTGACATATATTATTTGTGTGTAAATGATTGCCAGTAAGGAAAGCAAAGGAAATAGGGTCAGTTGATGGACCTTCCATGAATTGGTGTTGCACAGCACTCAGATCAACCAGTAAAAGAAATGCACACTCTTCATAGATCCCCTCTAAAAGTTGTTACTGGACTATAAAAGAAAAGAGACATTAGATGCACACTAACATGAATATAATTATATTTAAATTTAGTTTGATTTCCCCCAAACCTCATTCATCTTTGGAAGGCAGACCTTCCACTACTACTTCTTGAAGGCCCAAAATGGATCTCGATCTGAAAAAAAAGTTGCATACATCTAATTTAGATGAGTGATTCTTAAATTAGTACTCAGGTTAATTTATTCTTATGTTGTTGTATAATGTCCAAAACTAGATCATGAATCTTCCTTGATCATGAATGAGAGTTGCAGCACAGTTATTTCATTTACTTTACTAGTAAGTACTTTAAAGAAGAAGTATATAATTTAGTGTAGACTTGATTTTAAACTTGTCACTATATTATATCATAGAAAAGTTTGCCTTATTCTCTTTTTTAATAGCAGGGTTTATTTTTTCTTTGATCAAAGGCAAGAGTATTTAAAATTCTTTCAACATTCACTTCTACAGAAGCAATTGCTTCTTAAGTAGGATATCAGCACAGCACTGCAATAACTTTAGGGGGAAAAAAACTCTCTTTGTTACTTCCTGGAAACTGAAGAAAGAAGAAAAAGTGGTTTTAGAGAAGTGAGCAGAACTGACATCACTTTACTGTAGAGTGTGACTGCCAGTAGTTAAAATTTTGCTTGACAGAGGAAGCTACTTCTTGGATTATAAAGGACGTGTTTCAATGTATGTATACAGCCTGTTCTACATTTGATGCTGGGGACTTTGCATAACTTTCATAGAGAACAATAACCTTTATTTTACTTTCCAGAGACAGACATCCACATGCTGTTTTGTAAGGATACACATAACCACTGGATATAATCATGTTTTTGTGGCTAGAACTCTTGGTGTTTGGCTTGGCTCTTGTGGACATGGAAGTTTTCATAAATGGTAGGTGCCTTTATTTGTTTTTATACCACAGGTTCTCTTGGTAATTGTAGCAACAGCAGCAATTGTTGTCTCAGTCTGGTCAAATAATTAGCTGTAAAATTGAAAGTCAGTCTCTCAAGCTTAGGGTTTGTTTGTTTGTTTGTTTGTTTGAAGAAAGGGGTTCAAACCCTTGGGGTTGACCACAACCTTAAAAAATCTTAGGTCTCTTTTTGAGTTCCACAGTTCTATGATCATCAAGGACCTCAAACTAAATAACACCATTTGGCTGAGTAAAAGTCAGGTACAATATTGAGTTATATAAACAAGCAGCATGCAGAAATGAGCTCGAAACACTCCTGCAACATTCAAGGAAGCAGAGGTGTCCATATGGAAGTAGTTTCCTTCTCATAGGGAACTTTTTAAAAAAATCCCAGATAACTTCATCATTTGGGATCTGAACCATGTGGTTTGGTTTTTGTTTTTTTTCACACTGCATCTGATGCTGTCCACTAGGGGTTAAGGTCTTCCTTCATTGCCTATGTGGTCTTTGTGCTATGCAAACTATGAGAGTGTTCACGCCACTGTGAAGGTGAAGCGACTTTTCCTAGATTTCTTTTGGAACAGATTTTGAAAAAAATGTTTTATTTTTCAATGCTTAAAATTTGGGCTTTTTTTGTGAAGAACATTTAAGATTGCAGTCCTAGTACTGTTATTCCTTAGCATGATATATAACTCAATAGATTCACATTTGGATTTTATACAAGTACAGAGTTTTTTTCCACGTGTTTATTTAAGCAATAATGTTACAGTGAATTTCCCCTGCTTTAAGATGGACTTCTGCATTGCATTTTGAGCCACTCCCTAATCTCAGATCCTGTATTTAGTTCCTCAGATTTCAAGCTCTACTGCATCACATATTTTTGTTCTTTAGTTAAAATCATCAGATTATAAATGATGCCAATATGTTGCATATAAACTCCATACTAGTATTCATAATGGATTACACATCTGTATCTTTCATTTTATGCTGTCATGACTAATCATTGTTTTTAATGATGTTCCAGATTAGAAATCTTATTTTATACATGTTCTTCCACTGATTGGGTTATGTGGCTGAAGTGGTTAACAAATCATCATGGACTGCACTGCCATTTTATTTCAACTGCACTTAATCAGGCTTGTGAACCATTTTGAGTCTCTGGAAACCTGAGCTTATTGTACAGTATAACTCTCATTTCCTTGGGAACCCCAAAAACAACCATTTTGAATTCAGGCAAATACAAAATAAGCCAAAAAGCTTATCATTCAAAGGAAGAAAACTGATTCACTTGATAAAAGTCTTTGTGCATCTTTTATGTCTAGATGGTGAGAGGATGCTCATGGCTTGATTTAAAGTGATAAAAAACCTGACCACAGGAAGGGTTGAACCTTTATCTATATCCTCTTCGAAAGGATATTTCTGCATGTTTTTGCAATCTAGAATTAGCAGCCAGTTTCTAAATCTGTTTGCTGTTGAATATACAGTTTAATAACAGTATAAACACTGTATTATTGTATATAACACTGGCCCTCCATCTGTTAAGAATTCTCATTCCCATTAATTTCAACAGTTCCTCAAGTGGTTAGAAAATATTGAGGTCCCACAGTTTACATAGTCTATGGGGTTTTTTTGTTTGTTTGTTTTGCTTTTCTTTCCACTGATGATATCGAGCCTGATCACAAAATTGCACTATCCATTTAAGAAACAAGGCAATGGGACACTTGCTTTGTTTGTATGTAAAGCATTAGCTAATAACATTCACAGCTTCTCATAAAATACAGACTTACAAACAGTTCGTTTAATGACTGTTCAAAGTCACAATGGCACTGGAAAAAGTGACTTATGACCGTTTCCCATACTTACGACCATTGCGGCTTCCCCATAGTCAAAATTCAGATGCTTGGCAATTGACTCATATTTATGACAGTTGCTGTGTTTGAGTTTCAAGTGATTCCCTTTTGCGACCTTCTAACAAGCAGAATCAAAAGCAGATTCATTTAAGAACTGTGTCACTAATTTAACACGTTCAGTAATTCATTTAACAACGGTGGCAAGAAAGACGGCAAAATGGGGCAACATTCATTTAACAAATGTCTTATTTAACAACAGAAATTCCAGGCTCAATTGTGGTTGTAAGTCGAGGACTACCTTTATATGGACTTTTTAAAATCCTGTTACAACAAATGAGAGCAGATTTAATTCTGGAATAAATACATTGTTATGAGTTTTTAATCTGCCTGGATATGGAAATCTAAGAGTTATAGCAAATATATGCAATATAGGACAAAATTGTGTTTCTTCTTCAACCATTTGTCTTGCTGACAAATGCAAGTGCTGCAGTGTTTATTTCTGCAGCTTCCCTGGTACTGTGAATTCATATGATGTTGAACAGGACAAGATGTATGGCAATAATTTTCTTCAAAAACCAGATTGCAATCTTCTTTGGCTTCCTGACAGACATAGATATCCAACATATCCTAACAATTGCTGTTATAGAAATGCTAACTATTACCTAAGAGTTAGGAATCATGTTTCAGGGTATATCTGCTTCATAACTGAGAAGTAAGGAAGAAAGTCTTTTTTTCTTTCCTTAATTATCATTTTGAAAGGAAATAGTTGCATGTTGGTCTTCTCTTCTGTGATTGTAAAAGGTGGTTCTTGACTTACAACAGTTCATTTAGTGACTGTTCAAAGTTACAATGTCACTGAAAAAAGTGACTATTTTCACATTTATGTCCATTGCAGCATCCCTATGGTCATGTGACTTACATTCGGATGCTTAACTAACTCAGCTTTATGATGGTTGCAGAATCCTGGAGTCCCTGTGATCCCCTTTTGCACCCTATTACAAGCAAAGTCAATGGAGAAACCACATTCTCTTAACAACCATTTTACTAATTTAATAACTGCAGTGATACACATTAACAAATGTGGAGGGAAAAGTCATAAAATGGGGCAAAACTCAGTTAACAAATGTATCACTTAACAACATAGATTTTGGGCTCAATTGTGGTTGTCGGTTGAGGACTACTTGTGCATCTATCACATCACCTGTTACTAGGATATTGTCTGTACTTTTCAGCCAGATAAGGTGCCTCTTTTTGTGAAAAAGGAAAGCATGCATTGCTGCCTATCGTGCATATGAATAAATAGGATATACATTTCTGAAAGTAAAACCAAAAGAGAGCTTTCTCAAGTAGTTGATTAAGTACATAGAAATCTTCCCATCAGAGTATGTGCTGTTTTTCCCAAGTTCTCATATTCTGACTTTCACTTCTGCTCTTGCCACATAAATTAGTCAGAGAGATATTTCTTCCTTTGCCTAATTTATTTTTAGAGCAGAGCAAGGGAAACAAAAGAAAAATTCAATGCTGGCAAGGCAAAGGGCACTGTAGGTGAATAAGGAGCTGCAGTCTGAAGCTCAGTCTGCCTTGAATGGGTTGTGTAATCTCTGAAGGAGCAGCTCTATGGTACGATAATGCTTCTTGATCCACAGCTGTTAATCAATTTGTAGGTAGCATCTGTGGTGAGCAGCACCTCTGCATAATTATAACTAGTGCAGTCTGTTTTGGCAAGAGTTATTCCCACTTGGGAATGATTACTGTGGCAGTTATCCTCAAAAAAGGTCTTGCAGTTGTTGTTGATGCAAGATATTGGCTGCTATTGGGGATCAGGAAAAGACTGTGCTCATTGCCAACTGCTTACCACATTGCTGAAATTGATCTTTAAAGGACTATATGGTTTATAATCCGACTATCTTGGGACCATCTCTTTTCTTACAAACCTGTCCAGACATTATGAGTCTGCAGCAGTGGTTCTCAACCTGTGGATCTCTGGCAGGGTGACAATATCATCACACAGGGTCCACAAAGGCTTGAAAAAATGTTATGATTTAAATCTTGAGTTAGGTCTTGGAGTGGTGAGTCAGTGGCCATAATTTGTGGCCATAAAAGGTATTTAAAAGGGTCCGTGGTTTTCCTCAACCATGAAGAAAAAGTTGAGAATCACTAATCTGCAGGAAAGATCTCTTTGAAGTGATCCTGGGATCATAGGTTTCTTTTTCTGATACATAACACACAGAAGGTTCTATCCAGTGTTACTCCATTAGAAAATGCTTTTAAACATTTTTAAACAGGCTTTTGTGATACTGTTATTGCCTGTTTAAACATTAATTTATGGTTTCTAACCACAAATTCTATTTTTCTTTCTCTTTTAATTTTGTTAATCTCTTGAGCACACATCACAGTAGAAAGGCAGAGAAACTAAATAATCATTCAAAGCTCTCTCTTATTATAAAGTTACAATTGATAGCCTGGCACCTTACAATCCTCCTGAATTACCTAATTGTTTACCCTACTACATTTATTTCAATGTTCTTCCTAACGATTTCTTAGATTTATTAATTTGTTAGTATCTCCCTTTTTCTTTAGGAGTTTATTTACATTCTTTCTTCCATGTTAACACAAGTTTGTGAGGGAGATTGGAGTGAGAAGTGAGACCGGCAAGTTGATGGTGTCTCATTGCAGATATCTACCTGGATAGATGCACCTATTCTTGTGTTCTGAGAAAGACAGTCATTAAGTCTAGCTATTGTATTAATTTCCTACAATGCCCATGATCAAGGCATTGTGAGAGGATTAATGGTGGTGCTGTTCATAGCATTGTGCCCTTAGATGAACTCAGAGATTCCTGCTAGCAGAGAGAGATTTTCCACCAGAGTTTAGCTGCCCCAGGTCACTCTGCAACCTACAGCTTAGTGGGGGAATTTAGTTGGAATGAGATGTTAAAATATATCAGTACACAAAAAAAAAAAAAACCCCATTCTCACGGTGTGTTGGTAAAAATGCTTCATGCTCTAAGAAGAGTAATAATAAAGAAGAATGTAAAAAAATAACCATTCCTACTCCCTACATGGGTCTCTATTAATTTAAAACCCCATAACAGATATGTTTAATAAGGCTGTATTTCTTTCACTTGGGCACCATTGAGAGGAAGTAAGATTTGGAAAGATTGCCAGATATAAAATTCAAGGAGAAAAAGGAGAACCTTTGCCTTTTTTCTAAACTTGCAGAAGACAACACCTTGAAAAGAAGTGCAAAACTATGTTAGGCACTTTCTTAAAAAAAAAAAAAAAAAGCAGGGATACTACAGTCTTGTGAATATTTTCCTCTAGTTTTTACAACGAGGAGGTGCACTCCATGGAAGCAGTGCCTTTTTGTTCATTGCTCCAGCCAAATTGCTCAGAGTTTTAGGGTGCTCCGAATTTCTTATGGATGGTGGTCAGGATATGAAAGTTTTCCTTGATGTATTTGATGTATATGAAAGCCTTGGTTGATGTATTTTAGAATTATTAAAGCATTTATAGAAGATATAAGAAAACTCTGGTGTTCCAGATGTTACTAAAGTACAGCTTCAGCTACCTCAGCCTGCATGGTTCATCATGAGGGATGCTGGGGGCTTACAATCTAGCAACATCTAAAACACTACAGCTCCTTCACATAGTAATAAATATCCAGATTCTCTGAAATGTGGGCTGCTAGAGCAGGTAGTTAGGTCTTAGACATCTCTGCAGAGCCATTCATTTCAGGCTTTTGTTGGAGAAAATGATTGGTCCTGTAACTGATACTCAAATATTACCACTTGTTTCCCCCTCCCTCCCATTGTGGTCAATTGTGCTTGATTCTTGGAGACTTGCCCAGACAAGTAAGTCTCTGCTGTTTACTTGGCAAGGTTTTTCAGAAATAGTTTGCCATTATCTCCTTCCTAGGACCGAAAAAAAGTAACTGGATCAAGGTTTTGCAGATGACTCTATGCCTAAGTTGGAACTAGACTCACCCAGTTTCTAGCTTGATGCCTTAAGTACTACACCAAACTGGTCTTGTACCATAAAAGATCCACAAATGCCATCACAAATGAAACCAATATGGCCCATATTTTTAGATTTTACCTCAAAATAACATGTGTTTATTTCCCACCTTTATTATTTTTACAAATTAGGCAGCAAACATAACTGACACACCTTTCTCCTCCTATTTTCCCCATAATAACCACACTGCACTGAGAGAGAGTGGTTAACCCAAAGTCACTTTTTAAAGTGACCCTGCCTCAGATATTTTAAACAGAAGTCAAATCTGAAAAGGTAACTCTTCAAAATGAGACTACTCTGGGTGGTCTTCTAATGAAATCATGAGCTAAAAGGAAATATTAGTGACAAAACAATACAAATACCACTTCCTATGAGCCACTCTCCTTTCTCAGTAATATCTAGTGGTTTAAATAAGGATGAAATAATGGTTGCTTTCCAAGCTGTTAAGAGGCCCAGTGATACCCCTATCCTCGATATCAGGGGTGTCAAACTCAAGACCCACAGGCTGGATCCAGCCCATGGGGTGCTTAGATCTGGGCTGCAGGGCTGCCCTGGAAACAGTGAAGGACCTACCCATGTTGCCTTTGCCAGCAAAAATGGTGTTCGTGAAGATTGTGCCCTGCAAGCTCTGCTTTCACTGGCAGAGGGTTGCCACAGGCCCTCCTAGATGAAAATGGAGGGCTACTCATGGCCCCTGAGTTCCATTTTCACTGGCAGAGGGTTGCTAAAGATTATCCCAGCCAAAAATGCAGCTTGTGAGGACTATGCACACCTCCACAAGCTCCATTTCTGTTAGCAGAGGGTTTCAGGAGGCTGTCAAGTGGAAAACTGATCTCGGGAGCCTATTTTTTTTGCTGGCAGAGCACTCGGGCCTCCACAGGCATCTCCCGACAAGAGTGACATCATGTTGGCCCTGACCCCCCTGCCCATGCCCCCCTTGCCTTCCGAGGTCAAACACAACCCTGATGTGGCCCACAGTGAAATTGAATTTAACATCAGTGCTCTATACCCAGCAGAGTTTACATGTACAAATAATGGAATGGTAATAGTACCAATTGTAACTTTCAGTTTTGAACAAACTGAACCCCACCTAACTCTGGCTTTCATTTTTTTTAAGTGTTAGTAACTGTGATAAAATGTATATTGAAACAAACCAGTATTTTCTATTTCTAAATCAGATTCCATGGTATTTTTTATTTACATAATGTATGTTATAAAACATTGCAACCAAGTCATAAAAGGGAAATAAAACTCTCAGTCTGATGCAAAGATCAAAAAATAGACAAACAAATAAATAAAAATAAAAACAAAAACAGATAAAAAGTTCTTCAAGTTGAGGTGAACTTCTGGTGATGTCTTGGACAAGTCCATGTAATTTTCTTGGCAATAATATGAAATAGTTTTCCATTACCTTTTTACAGGTTTTTTTTTTTAACTTTCTGTTCTAGCTTAAGCCCATGTCACACTGAACCAATGGATGCAAACAGGATGTAAAACGGACAAAAATCCTTGCCATCCGTTGGTTAATGCAATGTATCCGTTCTGTACTCACTGCCTCCGTTTTGCTTTCTCTCTATCCGTCCAGCATCCGTTTATGGACGTTTCATCCCCTCCAAAAGTTTTGGGCTGCCTAAAACTTTTGTGTGGAAAATGTATCCAGTTCATCCGTTCTGCATCCGCTACACATCCGCTAGGCATCCGCTACGCATCCATTATGCATCCACTATATCCGCTAGGCATCCGCAACGCATCCGCACAACGCGCATCCGCCCGGACGCAGGGAGGAAGCGGAACGGACGCAGAACGGATGCAGAACAGATGCAGAACGGATGCAGAACGGATGCAGAACAGATGCCTAGCAGAAACAAAGCATTTAAAGCAGAAAAAACGTTTGCAGAGGGGACCTATCTCGGATATTAAGGATGTCTAGAGGATGCCTAGAGGATGCCTACAGGATGCAAAGGGACACCTATACTGCCTATAAAAAGGGGGAGCAACTTGCCTGCATCTCACTTTCAGAACAGCAGCCCAGCGGTGCAGACCTCTGCAGCCTTCATCTGCCTCTTCCTCTTCCACAGCATCCAGTCATGTCCACCATGGATTGTAACAAAGTCCTTTCGGCAGCCACCATCGTTCTGCAACAGTGCGAAGCCATCTACAGGCTCTGTGAACACTACTGCAAGAAGAAAAGGAGCCACCCAAAAAGAGTCTGGGTCCGAAGATGGTTCGCCAGTAGAGCAGAGGACGGACTGTACAACAAGCTGATGGTGGAGCTCAGGAGCAAAGACACTCGGGTATTCCAGAACTTCATGAGGATGCCACCAGCCATGTTTGACGAAGTTGTGCAGCGCCTGACACCCAGGTTGACCAAGGCAAACACCAGCTTCTGGCCAAGCCTGAAACCTGGGTTCAAGGTGGCACTCACTCTGCACCACCTGGCCTCAGGGACCTCCTACAGGAGCATGCAAAACGGCTGGAGGGTGCCATCCAACACCATCAGCATTGTGGTCAGAGAAGTGGTGCAGGCCATCATCGAAGAATACAAGGAGGAGCTCCTCCAGTACCCCTCCACTGAAGAAGGATGGAAGAAAGTTGCAGAGCAGTGGTATCAGAAGTGGAACTTCCCCCACACCGTTGGAGTCATAGATGGCAAGCACGTCACCTGCAAATCTCCAGCCAAGTCGGGGTCCACTTATTTCAACTCCAAGGGCTTCTTCAGCATCATCCTCTTTGCCATGGTCAATGCTGACTACAAGTTCATGTACATCGATGCTTCAGGCAACAGCTCATCTTTGGATGCCCAGGTATACAACACCAGTCACCTCAAGGAGGGGCTGGAACGCAACCTCATCGTGGGCTTCCCAGATCCAGAACCCCTAATCCAACGACACACAAGATGTGCCCTACTTCATTGTGGGGGATGACGACTTCTCCCTCACAACCTACCTCATGAAGCCCTACACCTCCAGACTCCTCACCCGTGAAGAGAGGATCTTCAACTACAGGCTGCCCAGGGCAAGGCGGGTGGTGGAGAATGCCTTTGGCATCCTGGCCAACAGGTTCCAGGTACTTCTCACCACCATGCAGCATTGCCCAGAGACCGTGAGGAGGATCATGGAAGCTTGCTGCATCCTGCAGAATCTCATGCGCACCCGCTGCCCAGTCTTGCAGAACAGGCTCGTGGACCTCCAGCAAGCCAATGGGGTCATGGAGCCTGGGGAATGGAGGCAAGGGCGAAACCTGATCGACACTCAGGATGTGCTAGGCCCCAACAGATCCTCAAATGAAGCGAAGAAGCAGCGCAACCTCCTGAGACACTGGTGCAACTCCCCAGCTGGAGTAGTGGAGTGGCAAGACAGGATGGTAGATGCTTAATGGATGCTTCCTTCAGCCTGTCTCATCACACAGATGAGATTGGGCCATGTATGTTTGGTTGGCCTACAATGAACAGGGCTTTTAATAAAGAGTTGTGTTTATGTTGACATGTGTGGATAATTATTACATTATTATTGATAATAAAGGGCCGTAGGTGTGGCACCTGGGAGGGTGGACCATACAGTCCCACTATGCTTGCACTGGAGGTTTATCTATCCCACAGCTATTACCCATCCCAAAGGTATCCCTGCCCATCCCACTGCTATCTTAACCCATCCCACAAGCATGCAAAGGCTTAAACCATTTCTAAAAGTTTCCACCAAGACTTTATTAAAAAAATGAAATGAAGCAAGTGTGTGAATCAAAAGTAGACTTTCCTAACAACAAGCTATAAGACAAAAAAGAGTCTCTGGCACTCCTCTTGGTCGCTCAGTCTCAGGGGTGAAGGGTCCAGGTGCTGTGGAGGTGGCTGGTGCTGGAGTGCTTGTCATCAGCTCCTCCTCCAGAAGCAGAAGCAGCAGAAGCCCCAGCCCCAGAAGAGCAAGCCCGTGCTGCAGAAGCCCCAGCAGAACCAGAGTGAGGGCCAGGGGGCGGGATGGTAGCCCTGTCCCTCTTGCCAGGGCTGGCAGCAGATGGCTGAGGCTTGCTGTGCTTCCACATGGTTGTGGGGTTGCTGGCTGGCAGGGAGGCTGGCAGGAACCAAGGCTGGCAGAAAGGCTGGCAGGAAGGCTGGCAGGCAGACATGAACCAAGGCTGCAGGAAGGCTGGCAGGCAGACATGAACCAAGGCTGGCAGGAAGGCAGGCAGAAAGGCTGGCAAGCAGACCGGCTGGCAGCAAGGCTGGCAGGGAGGCTGGCAGCAAGGCTGGTAGCAAGGCTGGCAGCAAGGCTGGCAGGCAGACATGCAGGCAGGGCAGGCAAGGCAGCCGATGTGTCTGGCAGCAGGTCTTTCCTCTGAATGGCGACCTGCTTCCGAGCTGCTTCCATTATATCCGCAGGGCTGACGCAATGCATCCTCCCCACATGCGCAGTGAACGCCAGGCATCTGTTAGGCTTCCGCTGTGCATCCGCTAGGCTTCCGCTCTGCATCCGCTTCATCTGTTCGGCGTCCGCTCTGCATCCGCTGTATCCGTTCTGCATCTGTTTCGCTGAGGCCCCCCGGAAGCCCTGCGGATATGCCACCCACTCCCATCTGCTCCCATCCGCTTCCATCTGCTGGGCTTCCGTTCCGCATCCGCTTTGCACCCGCCCTGCGTCCTCCCCGCGTCCGTGTTATCCGCTCCGGTTATGCAAATTTTTGCCCCTTTTGAGAGCGGATAACAACGGATGGAACATTTTTCTCGTCCGTTGTGTCCGTTTTGCATCCATTGGCCAGTGTGACATGGGCTTTAGTCCTATTGGTTTCAAGTCCAAGCACTAACAAGGTCCAACCAAGCTATTAACTTTTTGAGACCAATGGATCTCTAGCTATATGATCTCTAGCTTTAATCTTGAGAGTAAGCTTAAATTTAGTTTACAGCCCTGTTAATTCTAGGGGATTCTGTTCAAGATTTAACCAGATTTGAGACTGCTTAGTTGTTGTTGTTTTTTTGGGGGGGGTGTCAGCTTTAATTTCAAATTTGTTCAATAAAAATTAAATACATAGTAGGAGAAGACTATATGAAGCACACAACTTTGCTTTAAAGCTAGTTCCTTGGATAAAATGTAAGTCTTTGTTTTACCATCCTATGGCTAATGTTCTTAGAAAACACATCAAAATTTAATGCAATAGCAGCAAATCTTCCTTAAATTTTTACTATTTTTCTGATTATAATGAGCCAAAGTAAAATATATTTAACATTGAAAGTATGATCCCAATAACCAAAATTATATTTTGATTCATTGCTTACTGCATTTGTTATATCATATAGGTAGATGTAATTTTTTTAAAAAAATAATTATTTGAAATCAAGGTAATAAATCATAATTATTTTTTCCTTTTTTCCTTCCTTCCTTCCTTCCTTCCTTCCTTCCTTCCTTCCTTCCTTCCTTCCTTCCTTCCTTCCCCCCTCTTACTTTTCTTTTCTTTTCTTTTTTCTCTGCTACAGTTGTGAGCCTTCTAAAGTTTTCTTGACATAATTATGACAGCTGGATTATTATTGCTTATATTGTTGAATTTATATTTCAATTTATATGGCCACCAATCTCAGTTCATGACTCTAGACAGTTAACAATATATACATTTTAAAAAGCATTAAAATAATAATAATAAAAAATAGACAACGACAACCTGTAGAAAAACAGCAGTCAAGGTACAAAATAAACTCAGCATTAACAAACCAGCCTAACCAATATATGGTATCAACCATACTTCCTGAACCCCAAGCCTGGTAAAATAATTTAGGATAACAATAGGAAAAAGAAGCAATTCAAACATATACCCTATGTACTTTGTATATTTCATGTCTTTCTTTTTATTAAAAAAATCATTTTGTTTATTCACTTTAGAAGGCTGTTTAGAATTGACAAGAAAAAGGCTATGAAAAAAATGAAATGGGAAAGCACAGCTGGAGAATGAATTTCTAGCAGGAGATGCCATCTGCTGAGTTTCAGCTGCATATATCAATAAAGTAGGACTCTTGCAAGCAGGTTATACTTACTGTCCTTTTAAGAACCACGAAGCCATTTATCTATTTTCAAGCATTTTTTCCATTCTTTCAAAAAAAGAAAGAAATCCTTTTGTGACTGTGGTTATCTAGATATTTAAAAAACTGGCTATGATTCTTTCAGCATGCTCCACAAATATGTTCAAAAGAAAAGCAGGCTATTTTTTTTAGCTCTTTTTAAAATTTCTCCTTTTGCTCTCCAGGGTAGCCATTATTCCTTCTGTGTCAACATGTCCTTAGTTGATATGCTTGCTTGATTCTTCCTTTGCCAGTTCAAAGAGTTTGCATCCTTTTACTCCTAATTCATGATCTTGTACCTCAATAAAGTTAGCACTGTCAACTAGATCTTGCATTGTACATACTTGAGCCAGAATGTTTGCCTGTTTTAAAAAAAATGTAGATTCTGAGGTATTAAAATTAATTTTGAAATATTCTTTATTTGAAAAGTGTGAAAGTAATCGTACTGACTGACAGACGAGTGAAAAATGGAGTTAGATCAAAGTTGCTCTTGCTAAGAGATCTGTTGTTGCAACATTAGCAATAGCAAATAATGTTCATGAAATGCTTTAAATGAATCACAGAATGTTGTTAAGGAAGATTTTTCTGGATATACAGCTTGTTATACACAAAGGATATGATAATGTAAGCTCTTGCAAACCATGTTAGTTTACTTTTATGAATAAAAAATGGTTTTAAATTGTATCACATATGAAACATGTATCAATTAATTTACAGGGAAGGTGACTTAATAGCCATTTATTTAAGCACAGAAGTATATATGATTCTATACAGAAGTCCTCTAGATATACTCTTATTCTATATAGGAAAAAATGCAAATAAAAATAGGGGTAGGATTAGGGTTGAACTCCTACAATATAAAGATGTATTTATTTTATTTTTATTTATATATTTATTTTTGTTAATTGCTTACAAGATAATAGATATCAGTAAAAAACATAGCCATGACTACATGGATACATATAAGAAAAAAAATAAAAAAACAATAGGACAGGGACGGTAGGCACGTTCGTGAGCTTATGCATGCCCCCTACAGACCTCTTAGGAAAGGGGTGAGGTCAACAGTAGATAGTCTAAAGTTAAAGTTTTTGGGATTTGGGGAAGAAACCACAGAGTCAAGTAGAGTATTCCAGACATTGACCACTCTGTTGCTGAAGTCGTATTTCCTGCAATCAAGTTTGGTGTGATTAACCTTGAGTGTGTATCTATTGTTTGCTTTTGTGTTGTTATGGTTGAAGCTGAAGTATTCATTGACAGGTAGGACATTGCAATGTATGATTTTATATACTATACTTAGATCAGACCAAAGGTGGCGTAGTTCTAGGTTTTTTAGTCTAGAATTTCAAGTCTGATGGCATAAGGTATTCTGCAATGAGTAGAGGAGTGGAGAACTCTTTTTGTGAAATATTTCTGGACTTTCTCAACTGTAACAGATATAACAGATATGTAATGTGGGTTCCAGACTGATGAACTGTATTCAAGTATTGGTCCAGCAAATATTTTGTATGTTCTAGTTAGAAGTGTAATATTACCAGAGAAAAAGCTACGTAAGATTAGGTTAACAACTCTTAATGTCTTTTTGGCTATGTAGTTACAGTGGGTTCTGGCACTTAGATCATTAGAGATGAGTACTCCAAGATCCTTGACAGAGTTTGGATCATCAACAAGGTCTTGACTATTCAACCTGTATTTTATTTTCTGTTGTTTTTTTTTTGCCAATATGTAGGACAGAGCATTTATTTGTTGAGATTTGGAGTTGCCATTTGTTTGACCATTCTGATACATAGTCAAGGTCTTTTTGAAGAGTAGCAGTATTGTCTGTGGTGTTGAATAGCTTTACATCATCGGCAAAGAGAACACAGTTGCTCTTAATATGATCACAGAGGTCATTTATGTTGAGTATGAAAAGAGTTGGTCCTAGAACACTGCCTTGTTGACAGGTACAGAATTTGATAGGACGCTCCCAATTTTGATCATTTGTTATCTGTTTGACAGGAATGCTTTTTTCCAGTTATGCAGGTGTCCAGAGATACTGTAAGATTTTAGTTTTAGGAGTAGTTTGTCATGTATCACTGAATCAAAGGCTTTACAGAAGTCTGTGTAGATTGCATCTATTGCTTTGCCCTGATCGAGTTGTGTAGTCCATATGTTTTTGCAGTGTAAGAGTTGCAGATTACAGGGTAGTTTTTTCCTGAAACCAAATTATTTATCAGAGAGAAGGTTGTTTGTTTCAAAGTGGAGGATGATGGATTGGATAATAATTGATTCCATGACTTTACAGGTGACACAGCATAAAGAGATTGGTCTGTAATTTTCAACTAGGTTTGGATCTCCCTTTTTGAAGATGGGGATGACCGTGGCTTGTGACCATAGTTTTGGCAAGGAGCTGGTCCTGAAAGATTTTTCAGAGATTATGTTTCGAGGTATAATGGCAGTGGATAGCTTTTTTAAGAAGTAGGCACATATTCTGTCCAGTCCAAAAGATACAGATGGTTTTCAATTGCGCTGTGCTTTTTCAACATTGTCTTCTATAAAATTGATATGTATTAGATCATTGTAATTGTCTGTGATTCGACTAGGAAATACTGGGCATGATCCATTGCTGTTTACAAATACTGAGCCAAAGAATGTGTTAAAGAGGTTGGCTTTAATAGTGTCATTGTTGCAGTCTTCACCATGAGGTCCTTTCAGGGGTGGGATGGTCCTTGAGTCTTTTAGTTTGTTGTTTACAAAATTGTAGAAAACGTCAGTGGAATTAGTGTGTAGAAGGTTTTCTTCTTGTTTAAGTTGATAATTGGTGCATTCAATCTTTATCTGGTGGCATAATTTTTTGTATCGGCTTTTGAAGTTGGCAATGTGACCAGATTTGTTTTTCCGCCAAAGTGATTTCTTTTTGGATTGAAGCTTCCTTATTGTTATGGGTAATCTGTTTTTTCTGGTTTTGGGAGTTGTTATTGGTACATATAGTTTGATGACTCTTTTGACTTCAAGTAAAAATATGTTGTAATGGTCTTCTACAGTATTGCATTCAGTGAATAGAAACTACCAGTCAAAGGATGAGAGATCGTTGTTTATAAGATCATAGTTGCCTTTTTTGAAGTTATAATTGGGGATTCTGTCATTGTGATGATTTTTGTGTGGATGTATGTTGAGACAAAAGTAAATCATGTTGTGGTCACTATTGGAAAAGGGTTCTTTAATTTGAATTCCGTAAATTGAATTCAAATTATTGCAGAAGATGAGATCGAGGCAGTTGTTAAGTCTAGTGTTGTTGGTTACTAGTTGTTCCAGTCCCAGATTTGTTACTGCATTGTAGAAGGTTGCAATTGTGGGTTCAGTTGTACATTTGTTAAGGTTCCAGTTAATATGAGGTAAATTGAAGCCACCAAGAAAGATAAAAGTGTGTGGGCAGGATGCTGCCATGTTAGTAGTGTATTTAGCTTGTTTGCATAATCAGAGGCTCTGTAACATTGTAAGAACTGAAATATGATGTTTAAGGACAGTTCACAGATGATGGTCTCAGGAGGAGCAAGCTCCTGAGTAACTTGGATGTTTTTTGGATGTAGGAACTTTTTATAGAAGATAGCAACACCAACTCTTCTACGGATTTCATGATCTGATCGGTAAACATGATAGTCTGTGATAATGTAATAACTGTGATAATGGAGTCAGGGAGAGATGCGTTGAGCCATGTTGTACAGACAAATATAATGTTGAATTTAGCTGTATTTAGTAAAAGGAGAAATTCAGGTATTTTATTTACAAGGCTTCTTGCATTGAGTAGCTTGCATTTAAGGCCAGTTGTGGTTGGAATAGAGGTAGTTAGAAGTGTGCGTGCCTAGTTTTGAGTGATGTTGGATTGGATGGGGTGGGGTTGGATGTGGTATAAGATATAAAGATCTTCCTTATGTACATCAATATAGTGTTTGAAAATGGACTCCCCTATTAGGCACACATTCAGTTTCAGAATTTTGGGATTAGAAAGTTGATTATTACTTCCTTTTTCCAATGTAAATGAACCAGGAAATGAAGATTTATCCCAAACCAAATAAATTTGAGGGGGACATAAGTCTTAATATCTCAGATATTCGATCTGTCTTCTCATTTTTGAATTTAGTCTCCACATACCAATGAAAATCAGGAATTTAATAAATGTATTATATTCCTTTTCCACCTCAATGGATGTTATATTCACCCTTTCCACATCAACAGTTTCTAGTGCAATCAATCAAACTAAAAGCAATGTGTGACACTGCAGGTAGTCCTCGACTTACGAACACAAGTTAGCCCAAATTTTCTGTTGCCACGTAAGATATTTATTTTGTTAAGTGAGATTTGCCCCATTTTACAACCTTTCTTGCCACAGTTCTTAAGTGAATCACTGCTATAATTAAGTCAGTAACATGGTTCTTAAGTGAAACTGGCTTCTCTATTGACTTTGCTTGTCAGAAATTCACAGATGGGATCACATGACCCCAGGATACTGCAACCATCATAAATAGGAGTCTGTTGACAAGTGTCTGAATTTTGATCATGTGTTCATGAGGATACCGCAACAATTTTAAGTGTGAAAAACAATCAGAAATCCCTCTTTTCAGTGTTGTAGTAATTTCAGTCACGACATAAACTGTTGTAAATTGAGGACTACCCGCATTTTATATTTTTCCTTGTCTTTTTTTATTTTTGAAAAAACAAAAATTGTAAAAATAACCCAAAACCTGAAGATACAAGAAAATTATAAATGGAAGATGATACAGTCATGATTCTCCCCACTTCTCCCCAGCATCATAAAATTCTACAAATAAGGAAAGATGATTGGACATCAGAAAAAATGTCATCTCAATAATCATACCCTGGAGAATAAAGTTTTCTGTAACTCAAATAATGAAAAGTTTTTATAGAGGTACAATTTAATAGGGGGAAAATGGACCATAGAGCTAGGTCAGGCTTATTATAAGTGGATGTGCTGTGAATATGCCTTTATTTTAACTATTTGCTGTGGAAGAAGATGGTGTTATTCTTCTCTCTTCTCTTTTTCTCCAGAAAAGGTCTGCTTAAAAAATGAGGGTCATGTTTAGGAAGTCTGTTATTTTTCTACTTGAAAACTGTGTTCTTCTCTCTCAGGAGAAGGCAGCCTGACCTGCCACCTTTTTCAAGCTCTATCCTGTGTTACAATTAGGCTTGGGGTGGGGGGGATGACTTCCGAATTTTCAGATAGGAAATTTTTTTCAAACAAGATTTGAAACCTGATGCATATGAATAAAGGAAGTGAAAATTTGTGAGTTCCATTTTATCCCAGTATTGAGCCAATCACCATTTTTGGAGAACAGGAATGTGTGACATCATCAAATTACCCCCAGCCAGCAGCTAAAACAGTGTTCAGTAGTGTTTCCTGGTATAACATCAAAAGGAACAGTCTTCATTCTGGTCTGTCTCAAGCCATGAGGTCTGCTGTATGCACTGAGTTTCAATTCCTTGTAAAATACAAACTTGTCCAAGTCATTTGGCTACTGTGGCCTGTGGTACAAAACCTGTCTTCACTCCATTCACAGGTTGATATATAGTCTGCTACCATTTTTGGAGGCAGGTGGGAACGTATGGGAGGAAATGGGAGGAGCAGCTGTTTTCCCTTTTAAATTTTTTTTTTAATTTTAATTATAAGAATACAACACAATACATCCAATACATACAAAGTAACAATGATGGAACAGTGATATGTTGGTTCTCTGGTTTTGTTTTTGCGTGTCACAGATAAAGCAGTGCCACTGAAGTAAACAAATGGGGTTTGTTTCTGAGTAGATGAGTAAGACCAACAAGCCAGTTCAAACTCTACATTTTAAAGCATGTAGGCCATAATAAGATTGTCTGCTTCACAATCATTCTCTGCTCAGGCTACACCCTAAAAACCAGCTTGCTTCACACACAAAATTGTCCTAGGAGATTAAATGTTACTGGTCATTTAACATGGGTGAAAAACTAGGCATACTTTTTGTATCTTAACATCCAATCTGTAGACTGTATCAACCTTGCTTTGGCATGAAGCCGAAATTGAATGGAAATCTTAGTTCTGTTTCCGTGTCTGTTTTTATTTCTGTACTGTCCTTGGAATAGCACAGAATGGAATCTGAAGGCTTTACTTAAGGTTTAAGTAAAAAAAAAAAGATTTTTCACAACAGGTATTTTGTATCATAGAAATAGCTTTTAATTTTGTTTTCTGCTCAGAGTTGCTTGTTGAGATGGATGACTATTCAGATGGAATGGAAAACTAGCAAATAAATAACAATAGGATTGAATATCTAGGACAGGGGAGTCAAACTCGTGTCGTCACAGCATTGTCATATGACATATCATGACTTTTCCCCCTTAATTAAAGTGGGTGTGGGCATGGCCAGCGCATGACGCATCTGGCCTACGGGCCGCAAGTTTGATAGCCCTGATCTAGAAAGAAGAGGAAAGTGGCAGGAAGAGAAAACAAAGTGATACTTGGTCATTTTGGGTACAGTATTCAAATGCAGCAGCCAAGTCATCCTTTGATAAGTTCAACAGGAAGCATTTCTCTCTGGGTGTCACTAATAATGGAAAGATTGATGCCTGGAACTGATGAATGGCCTTATCTAACATCCAGAACGTTGCATTTTCTAAATGTTGCATTTTCTGCATTGAGTAGTTCTTTGACCCTCTTTATCTGTTACAGGTTTCTGAAGCAATTTTGGTGTGATTGATAACGCTTATTTGTATGAATGCTATTCTAATTCACAGAAATCCTAACCAAAGATAGTTTGGCATGTTGTGTGAATGCAACCATTAGGTTGCATCTGACAGTTCAGATAGCTAATTAAAGCATTGCTACTTTTGTTTAATATAATATAAATGCTCAGCAGCACATAATGTTTTGTGAGCTTCCTGTCTTGTCATACTCTGAAATTATTCTCCGAAAGTTCTAGAAGTACTTTTATCTGTACTTCTAATAGCAAGATTCACCTTGTGTACTGAACTGCACTAAAAATTGAAGGATAGAATTAAATCAGTCAGAATAAAAGAACAAATTGAATCAAAACAGTCAATGAGCTTCATGCATTTAATTCTTTATTGATTTATAACCTCCATGTTAGAATTAAGATTGTTCTTCCCCATCCCTGAACTCTATTCAGATACAAAATCTAGATATTTTTTTAAAAGTAGAATAAAAGCTCAGCAATCATGTATTAAAACTTTGCTTTGTCAAAATGTAACATAGCCTGAAGATAGAATGACCTGCGTAAGATATAAGCATGACATATCATAAAAACTCTTTGAACTGATTAGATCACTATGACCTCTTAATGGTGAGAAGGAAATAAGGTGGGTGTTATTAAGGAATGTGCACCATGTTGATAACAGAAAATTGAAACAAGCTTGTGGTATTGGAAATGCTCACAACTTAGGACATTCAGCTTCCCAGTCTAATAAGGAGTGTTTTCAGCTTCCTGAATTTCCATGAAGTGAGTACATCATATAGCTTTTAAGGTAGAAAAGAAGGCAGTTTTATTACTGAGTATGAAAAATTGTTCAGCCATTTTGAATGCAACACAGGAGATATGAAATCCATTGGCCCTTCATATTACAACACAGGAAGTTCATTTACCTGTATCTGGTCAGTGCTAAAATTGCCAGGATCTTTTTCTTTTTAAGAAAAAAAGATGAAAAAAAGTAAATACTGAAACTTTTATTTGTTTTTTCCCCATGATTAATGGTTGATTTCAATATGTTTAGGTAATGATTCAATACCTGACCGCCTTATGTAGGTACGGTACATTTTACACGTTCATGGTTTATCTGCCTCCCTATAGATCTAATCAATGCAGATATATTGATGGTATTTGCTTCACTGTCAGCAGAATTAAAGACAATCTAAGGGACTATTTAGCCTAACAAAGAGACTTTAAGAAATCTTTTATGAGCTATATAGATGTTATTTGGAAGCAAGCTGTGTGAATAGGAATTCAGTAAATAGTAAAATGTCTGTGAATAGAAATTTTCTCCTTATAAAATTAAAGATACCGTGTGTTTTCTTTGTCTTTATAATACAGTGTGTAATTACCAGCTCCAATTTTCTAACTCTTCAGTTAGAACTAGCTTGGGATAGGCCAGTTTTGCTTTCATTCTACATTTTTTTGGTAAACTTGCTTCAAGACAAGTTCATATATGTATCTGAAAAATATCCACATAAAAGTTAATAGGCATTTTTTTATATTCATACATACTTGCATGTGTAGTTTTCCAGGTGGGCATACTTTTCACTAATCATTTAAAAAACATATAAGATATAATAACTGTTATAACAACATGCAAATATAATAACTTTGTTCTACATTTGTGCCTATCTCTGCACTAGTATACACATTTTGGGGGATAATTTTTGAGTTATCCTATAAACTGTATCATGAAAGTTTGATAGGGACTAATTTTGTGGGGCATATGCTTCATCTCAAGATTTAGGAGATGTGAATAATGTATATTAGCATAAACATTGAAATAAATTCAATCTTTCATTCTTCCTTATTTTGGATTTCCACTGAAAATCCTTCTAGCATTCTAGGATTTCAGAGGAGGTAGGATAATTTATCAAAATAGAGCAAGCTTTATAGAGCCAAGGCTTCAAATTTAGTCTTGTTTATCCTAAGTACATTCAACCTATTGAGTCTCAAGTTATCCAACAGAGAGGTCCTTTCCATATTAATGTGAATATCATGAAATCTATTTTCAACTTTTTGTCCTGAATATAATACTCCTAAATTTATTTATTTATCTGGCATCTGGCATATTATATATGGGCTGGCAATATTTATTAATATTTCACCTAGATTAGTCAATAAAATGCAGGTAGTATTCAACTTATAATAGTTCATTTAATGACCGTTCAAAGCTACGACACTGAAAACATGACTTATGACTGTTTTTCACACTTACGACCATTACAGTATCCCTGTGGTCATGTGATCAAAATTCAGATGCTTGCAACTGACTAATTTATTTACGAAGGTTGCAGGGTCTCAGGATTATATGATCCCTTTTTATGACCTTCTGACAAGCAAAGTCAGGGTAAACCAGATTCACTTAACAACTGTGTTACTAACTTAACAACTAATCACAGAATATCTGTGGCAAGAAAGGCCATAAAATAGGGCAAAATTCACTTAATGTTTTGCTTCGCAGCAGAAATTTTGGGCTCAGTTGTGGTCATATGTTGAGGACTACCTGTATAAATGTTTAAAAGATCTATGTTCAAATACCAGTATCTAGGCCAGAGGTGTCAAACTCACATTGTCATGGCATTATTACATGACGTATCAGGACTTTTTAACCCTTTGCTAAACCAAGAGGAGGCATGGCCAAGACCCTGTGGGCTGGGAGTTTGACAGCCATGGTCTATGCCATCTAACTATATGCTCATGAAATTATAATTTGATCTGTAATTTGATCTCCCTTAAGTGGCCTAGTGGGACTGAGCTCCTAAAGGTCAAGTAAAACCAAGAGACAGAAAATGGGAAACAGATTTGTCTCTTGGTTTTACTTGACCTTTAAGCCCATGTCACACTGAACCAACGGATGCAAAGAGGATGTAAAATGGACAAAAAACCTTGCCATCCATTCGAAAACACGATGTACTCACTGCCTCCGTTTTGCTTCCTCTCTATCCGTCCAGCATCCGTTTCTTGACGTTTCATCCGCTCCAAAAGTTTTGGGCTGTCCAAAACTTTTGCGCAGAAAATTTATCCAGTTCATCCATTCTGCATCCACTACGCATCCGCTACGCATCCATTACGCATCCGTTACGCATCCGTTATATCCTCTTGGCATCCGCTGCGCATCCGCGCAACTTGCATCCGCCCGGACACAGGGAGGAAGTGGAACGGATGCGGAACAGATGCAGAACGGATGCAGCACGGATGCAGCATGGAAACGAAGCATTTAAAGCAGAAAAAACGTTCTCAGAGGGGACCTATCTCGGATATTAAGGATGTCTAGAGGATGCCTAGAGGATGCCTAGAGGATGCAAAGGGACACCTATACTGCCTATAAAAAGGGGGAGCAACTCGTCTGCATCTCACTTTCAGACCAGCAGCCCACCTGTGCAGACCTCTGCAGCCTTCATCTGACTCTTCCTCTTCCACAGCATCCAGTCATGTCCACCGTGGATCGTACCACAGTCCTTTTGGCAGCCACCATCCTTCTACAACAGTACGAAGCCATCTACAGGCTCTGTGAACTCTACTATGGGAAGAAAAAGAGGCGGCCAAGAAGCATCTGGGTCCGAAAATGGATCGGGAGAAGAGCAGAGTACAGACTGTACAACAAGCTGATGGTGGAGCTCAGGAATGAAGACACTCGGGCATTCCAGAACTTCATGAGGATGCCTCCAGCCATGTTTGACGAAGTTGTGCAGCATCTGATACCCAGGTTGACCAAGGCAAACACCAACTTCTGGCCCAGCCTGGAACCTGGGCTCAAGGTGGCACTCACTCTGCGCCACCTGGCCTCTGGGACCACCTACAAAAGCATGCAGTACGGCTGGAGGGTGCCACACAACACCATCAGCACCGTGGTCAGAGAAGTGGTGCAGGCCATCATCAAAGAATACAAGGAGGAGCTCCTCCAGTGCCCCTCCACTGAAGAAGGATGGAAGAAAGTTGCAGAGCAGTGGTATCAGAGGTGGAACTTCCCACACACCGTTGGAGCCATAGATGGCAAGCACGTGGCCTGCAAAGCTCCAGCCAAGTCAGGGTCCACTTATTTCAACTCCAACGGCTTCTTTAGCATCGTCCTTTTCGCCATGGTCAATGCTGACTACAAATTCATGTACATCGATGCTTCAGGCTACGGCTCATCTTCAGATGCCCAGGTATACAACGCCAGTCACCTCAAGGAGGGGCTGGAAGGCAACCTCATCGTGGGCTTCCCAGATCCAGACCCCCTGCCCAACGACACGCAAGATGTGCCCTACTTCATCGTGTGGGATGACACCTTCTCCCTCACAACCTACCTCATGAAGCCATACACTTCCAGACTCCTGACCCGTGAAGAGAGGATCTTCAACTACAGACTGTCCAGGGCAAGGCAGGTGGTGGAGAACGCCTTTGGCATCCTGGCCAACAGGTTCCAGGTACTTCTCACCACCATGCAGCATCACCCAGAGACCGTGAGGAGGATCATGGAAGCTTGCTGCATCCTGCACAATCTCATGCGCACCCACTACCCAGTCTTGCAGAACAGGCTCATGGACCGTCAACAAGGCAATGGGGACATGGAGCCTGTGGAATGGAGGCAAGGACGAAACCTGATCAACACTGAGGATGTGCAAGGCCACAACAGAGCCTCACGGGAAGGGAAGAAGCAGCGCAACCTCCTGAGACACTGGTGCAACTCCCCAGTTGGAGTGGTGGAGTGGCAAGACAGGATGGTAGATGCTTAATGGATGCTTCCTTCAGCCTGTCTCATCACACGGATGAGATTGGGCCATGTATATTGGGTGGGCCTACAATGAACAGGGCTTTTAATAAAGAGTTGTGTTTGTGTTCAAATGTATGGATCAATGCTTACATTGTTATTGATAAAAAAGGGCCATAGGTGTGGCACCTGGGAGGGTAGACCATACAGTCCCACTATGCTTGCACTGGAGGTTTATCTATCCCACAGCTTTTAGCCATCCCAAAGATATCCCTGCTCATTCCACAGGTATCCCTGCCCACCCCACTGCTATCTTAACCCATCCCACAAGCATGCAAAGGCTTAAGCCAATTCTAAAAGTCTCCACCAAGACTTTTTTTAAAAAAACAAATGAAGCAAGTGTGTGAATCAAAGATAAACTTAATTGAACAACAAGCTGTAAAAAAAAAAATGACCCAAGTCAAGTGTTCAAATAAAGTTCACAGGTAGCCAGCTACCCGGTCTCTGGCACTCTTATCGGTCACTCGGAGGTGTGCCCAGTCTTAGGGGTGAAGGGTCCAGGTGCTGTGGTGGTGGGTGGTGCTGGAGTGCCTGGCCTCGAGAGGACAACAGGGGACGGTGTGTTGAGAAAGCTCTCGGACAGCTGGCTCAGCCCTGTGATGCAGAGAGGTCCTTCCTCCATGCCATGGGGTGTCAGCCCCAGTACTGATGACAGATGTACTGAGGCCGGGCTTGGCTGTGGGGTGGAGGAAGGAGTAGTGTAGTGGGGCTGTCTGCTCTGCAGCTGTGTGAGGACTGGCATGGGTGTCATCATTGGTGTGGGTGGCATCGCTGTTGTCGGTGGCATCATTGTCATGGGTGGCATCGGTGGCATCAGTGAAACAGGTGGCAACGGTGTCGCCTGATGACTCTGTGCCTGGACTGGGAAGGGCTTCTGCCTGTGCTGCTGAACCTACTGGTAGCCGTAGCCCTGGAAGGTGAGGGCCTGTGGGAAGCCTTGGAATGGGAGGGACATCACCTGGGGTGGAGGAGCAGACCTGGACTGGGTGGGAGCAGGTTCCTCTGGGTCTGGAGGGTTGTGAAGCAGCTCAGTGATCCCGTCCTTCACCACCTGGTACTGTGGATCCACCATTTCCATGAGGGTCTGATTGACATAGGTGAGGAAGGGCTTGCGGTTGGAGGATGAGGAGTCGGTGTGGACCAGCTGAGAGAGGAGATCTATGCTGGTGCGGATGGTGTCCCTGATCTCCAGCAGGACAGTGTGGCTCTGCCCCTCCTGCTGTCCGGCTCTCTGCCTTTCTGCGGAGGCGGAGCTGGGGTGGTGGTGGATGTGGCTACGACTGTGGTGGACTCGATGTCTCCTTTCTCCCACCACACCAGGGAGTCCTCTACGCACTCTACCATGCTTACCACACCTGTCCGTGGGTTCTCCGCCGTGGCACGCTCCATAGAAACCTGCCTGGAGACAGGGACTGACTCTCGGCCGGAAGAGTACTGGCTCTCAGCAGGCTGCCGGAGAGAGAGGGTCGTGAGAGGGGCTGCTGGTGCTCCTCGGTGGCAGACCTCACCCTCCAGGAAGCTGCACCTGGCCATGACATAGGTCTCTCTGTCTGTCAGCTTCACAGTGGCCTGGCCAGATTTCTTCAGGTGCAGCTTCCCGTACCAGGTGTGCATGTGCTTCCACCAGCCGAGGAGTACCTCCGAAGTGTAACCCATACTCTCTTCCCTCTCTCTCCAAGCAGCCTGCTTCCGTTTGGTGTCCCTGTACAGCTGGTGTCCCTTCCGCCACAGATGGTCGTTCTCTCTCAGCCACTCCAGCACCTCATCCTCGTGCGCCTCCTCAATATAGTATTGCCTCCTCTCCCGTTGTCACATACGCCTCTTCCTCCCTTTGGCTGGACCAGATGGGCCCTCATCAGAGGGGCTCCCAGGTAGTAGGGGCTGCTCCTCCACACCATCAGCAGCAGCAGCACCAGCAGAATCATCATCATCATCATCATCATCATCATCATCATCCTCACCAGCAGGATCATAATCAGCATCATCATCATCATCATCATCAGCAGCAGCAGCAGCAGCAGGATCAGCAGCAGCAGCAGGACCAGCAGGATCAGGATCAACAGCAGTAGAGTAAGCACCAGCAGCATGAGCAAGACCAGGAGCACGAGCAGGACCAGGAGCACGAGCAGCATGAGCAAGACCAGGAGCACGAGCAGGACGAGCAAGTCCAGGAGCACGAGCAGGTCCAGCAGGACCAGCAGGACCAGGAGCAGCTTCAGCAGAGTAAGCACCAGCAGAAGCCCCAGCACCAGCAGAAGCACCACCGCCAGGAGCAGCTTCAGCAGAAGCCCCAGCAGAAGCCGAGTCAGGGGCAGGGGGCGGGAGGTTGGCCCTGTCCCTCTTGCCAGGGATGGCGGCAGGTTGCTGAAGCTTTCACTTCCTCCCCATGGTTGTGGGGTTGCTGGCTGGCAGGAAGGCTTGCAAGAAGGCTTGCAGGCACCAAGACTGGCAGGAAGGCTGGCACCAAGGCTGGCAGAAAGCCTGGCAGGAATGCAGGCAGGCAGGCAGGCACCAAGGCTGGCTGGAAGGCAGGCTGGCAGGGCAGGCAAGGAACTCGAAGTGTCCAGCAGCAGGTCTTTCCTCGGAATGCTGGCCACGTGCGAGCTGCTTCCCTTTATATCCGGGGGGCTTATGTAATGCTTCCCCCCCGCATGCACAATTAATGCTCGGCATCCGTTCTGCTTCCGCTGTGCATCCGTTAGGCTTCTGCTGTGCATCCGCTTTATCCGTTGTGCATCCGCTGTGCATCCGCTTCATCCGTTCGGCGTCCGTTCTGCATCTGCTGTATCCGTTCCGCGTCTGCTTTGCTGAGGCCCCCCGGAAGCCGTGCAGTTGCGCCATCCGCTCCCATCCACTTCCATCCGCTGGGCTTCCGTTCCGCATCTGGTTTGCATCCGCCCTGCGTCCTCCCTGCATCCGTGTTATCCGCTCCAGTTATGCAAATTTTTGCCCCTTTTAAGAGCGGATAACAACGGATGGAACATTTTGCTCGTCCACTGTGTCCTTTTTGCATCCGTTGGCCAGTGTGACATGGGCTTTAGTGGCTCCACTTAAGGGAGTCTCCTCTTTGACTTCTGCTTTGACTAAATGTGACTTCATTTTGCTTTTACTTTTGTTCCATGAAGGAGCATTCAATCTTTTGAATCTTGATCTACAATAAAATGTTGTACATCTCCCAAATGGAGCTTATCTAGTTGCTACTTAATTTCATATTTCCATTATCCAATAAAAACATGGATGAAAATGGAAAGCATGTGTATATAATCATAACATTGTTGTCTCTGCAAAACCCTACATTTTATTTGCTGTCACTCATGGTCAAACTAATTAGGAGTTGGACTGGGAAGGGTTAATTCAGCTATTCATTCAGTTGGTGAGTTTCAGCTGTTTCTCAGTGCATGCTACCTCACAAGACTCTTGGGAGGATTAAAACAAGGGAAGATCCATATATGTCAGACTGATCCAGAGGAAAAGTAAATAGCTATAATAAACAATAGCTGCATTGTTGTGACATTTACATGGCATCCTTATTAAAATAGTGTGGCTGTCAAGGAAAGACCCATGTTTTAAGAATCTAAAATGTAAAAACACAAACTCTCTTGTACTAATTCTTGGCTGATGGTGTTACCTCAGTTTTTCAAGTGAAATTAGAACTGGGTCAGGGATTATGAACTTATGTGACCACTCCCATTTTTCCTGTATTTTGCTAAATTCATTTCCTTTCCCTTTGTATTGAAATGTTCTTCAATGTTAAATAAATTACACTTTCTGCAAGAACCCTCATCTTGCTGGTTTTTTTAAAATTGAAATAAATAAGCTTATTTTATCAATCCTACCAATCCTCTTCTCTGCTTTATCCTTCGACTCTATTTTAACCCTTTAATCTCGTCTTCATTCATCTGTGTTGATCAAACTGAATTCCACACTTATTCCAAGCATTCAGACACATTCTTCTCCCAGATCTTGGTTGTCTCCCTGAAGCATCTTTCTCAAAGTTGGACTAAGACCAAGCAATGCCTTGAGGAACAGCCATGCTAGTATTTATTGAGAGAAGTAAATTTCTCATGTCATGGTATGAAAACAAGAGTGATAAATGATGATCCCTTCAAACCAAACTTGTAAACTTTATTCATTCCCCATGCCAAAGGCAGATTAAAGTTGAATTGTCCTTATTCCACATAAGGAAAATTACAAAAATCTGAAGTGTAATCAAATGTGGCAATGAAAGAGATAAGGACATGATATCTAAGGGGATAAAATCTCTGTGGTGCTCTCCTTCTTTTGATGCCCTAAGCATGTGCTTATCTTGCTTAATAGTTAATTCATGACTGATCATTCTCCTTTAGCTTTTTCTTTCTCAATCTATTTTGGTTCTTCAATTCTACTTCCTTCTCACTCTGCTCTCCCCTCATCCTTCTTATTGTCTGGGGAATTTTCCCTTTCCTTCCTTCCTTCCTTCCTTCCTTCCTTCCTTCCTTCCTTCCTTCCTTCCTTCCTTCCTTCCTTC